>CAHIKZ030002430.1:155000-227500 GCA_903632075.3 Acanthosepion pharaonis | reverse complement strand
TCATGTGAAGACGAAAAGACATGATATTCGAAAGCGAAGAAAGTTAGATAAGAACAAACAGGAAAATAAATAAATAAATAAAAACTCTTTGATAATAGGTTATGAAAGCCGACAACAGTCGGTTATTGTAAAATGTACGTCTCAATATGTACTGGGAAACAGAAAATTGTCCAAAGAGTAGAAAATGTAAATGAATAATTCCTTACAAAAGAACTATTTCTGGTCTTAAATAAACTTTATAACAGAAAAGTTACTGGTTGCAACTCATATCAATATAGTTTCATAAAATTGAAACGACAACGTTTATTAATTAATGTTCATTTGTTATCGTTCGAATAAGAAGCACATATTAATGACGTGGTCTTTTAAATGAGACTAAAATAATGCAGAAAACTCTATATATAGAATGGTATACGAGGAAATATTATATTAATAGAAAAATCTGCAATGTATATATGGAGGAGAAATTTAAAAAATATAGAATTTAACAATGTAAACAATATAAAAAACAAAGGTGTAAAAATATTTCGAACTGCCGATGGCTGCCGCTTTCCTTGACAAAGACAAAAGCACTCGGGGATAGTTACATTTAGGGATCTATCTGTCTTTTATGCATAGTGATTTTCTTAGTGCAGCTTAGTTGTGACACAAGGTCTAAATAGTGGGTCACCCGGATTAGAATCAAACACACTAATCAGCCGTAACTGACATAGCGATACAAGCATGGCAACCATTACTAAATGTTAAAATGCTCATGTTTTATTGATTATGGAGGATTTAGATGTTTTTAAGCTTTTTTCATTTTTTTCTAGGGTCTTTCCGAATATTGATATTTTAAAAATTCTTGTACACAGTATTCAAAAAGGAAGAATATTAAAGACATTAGAAAAATCTAAATTAAAAAAAAATAAATTTCATATTGTATATATAAGATATGGCCGGCTAATCGTTTTTAAAAAGAAACCCGTCTGTTCGAGAGTCTAGCGAATCCCTGTTGCAGGCACCAGATCTGGCACATTTGTATTTATTCAACAACGACAAAGTCCACCTTTGGTTTATACAGCAAATATCTATGCGATCATTAGTTACTGTCCCTGGAAGAGGCAGAATAAACTGGAGTGATCAAGGGTTTGAAAAAAAAAAAAACCTTAATCCATCGGTAGCGATTATCAATAATTTCGTATTATATATATATATACATACATATATATATATATATATATATATATATATATATATATATATATATATATATATATGTAAGTAAGGAAAGTCTTGGTAATCCGTATGGATAATCCCAGGGAGGATGAAATCCTGAGAGCTCAATTTTAAGTCAGAGAAATAATTTAATTAAAAAATAACAAAAATAACAATAAGACCATTTTAAAACTCCATTTGTAATATTTTATTTCACCAGGGAATTTCTATTCTTTTATTCCTCAGACTTCATTTTCAAAAGGTTTGATAATGAATGTCTGAAGGACCAGAGAAAAAAACGTTATTCTCTGGTGAAATAAATTAAGTAAATGGAGCCCTAAAATGATCTGTTTTTTTTCAAATAAATAATATATATATATATATATATATATATATATATATATATATATATATAAATGTGTGTGTGTGTGTGTGTGTGTTTGTGTGTGTGTGTGTGCTGTGTGTGTAACTGTCTATGTAAATTTTAAATAATGCGATATTAGAAAATGTATATGTGTGAACACGTAGATAAGCAAATAAATAATATTTAATTTATGTTGTAAACACCGCTCAATGTAGTTAAACAATGTTATGAGATATACAAATGCACATATACCTATGTTTGTAGTGAAAATGAAAGTTTCATGATTTCCCAAGTCGTCAGGCACATATGAAAATCGGGACGCTTATTTTTTAAATACTGTTTCTCATAGGTGGAACTCTAAATTATACTCAAACTCAAAGTTAATGTAAACCCAATATATTATTGTTTTGTATATATATATATATATATATATATATATATATATATATATATATATATATATATATTGTATATTTAGGCAGCAATCCTTCCTTTATGCATGTTTCATTAAAAACGACAGACAAGGTACTACGGTTGAGCTTTTTATTTAATTTTTCTTGTGTTCTGACAAGAGCTTTCTTTTCTGGACAAAGAGTGTGTAAGAACTGTCCGAATGTTCTGTATTTCCGAGCGCTTTCGGCTATACCTTTAGCCATTATCAAGGATGATTCGATTATCAGCTTAGTAGAGTGTGTGTGTTCTGTGTATGTTCAGTGTGTGGTAGTGATGTTTTTAGTTTCCGAATACGGTTAGCACATTGTGGCTTTGTTCATAGTTAATATTGTTAAGAGTTGGATTTTTCTTTTTTATTATTAGAGCTTCCATTATTTTAATCTTTTTTTTGCAAGTGGATGCAGTTAATATATTTGTGTTTTCTACTAGTATGTTCCTAATAGTGTCGGGTAAATCTGAGTGTGTGTTTAAATGTGTTCTGATGGAACTGTGATCAGATAGGTGTAATGTAAGACGTCTGGATAAACATGTGGTTGTGTAGCCGATGTAATTATTTATGAGTCCGGTAAGGTGAGGAACGCAGTTCCTTAAAGGCCATTTGAACTCATAGATAATGTTCGTTCTTTGTAATTTTGACTTAGTTGGTGTGTTGTTATTTTTGAGGATAAGGTTGGCCGTCTTAAATTTTTTATAATATTATTAAAATTTTTTTATATTAAATTTTTTATAATATTATTAAAATTTTTTAATAATATTATTAAAATATATTAACTGCATCCAGAAAAGAAATCTCTTGTCAGAACACAAGAAAAATTAAATAGAAAAGCTCAACCGTAGTACCTTGTCCGTCGTTTTAATGAAACATGCATATATATATATATATATATATATATATATATATATATATATATATATATATAAAAAGAATCTGATATAGACAAACATCCAGACAGACACTCTCTTCAATTTGGACGTTCGAGGCGATGTGTTCAATTTAAGTAGATTAATGCACACTGCTCATTCTCAGAGATCACAAGGCAGTTTTTTTCACATATCGGTTTTTGCTATCTGTCATTCTAACCTCGGAAAGCCAAAAAACAGAAAACACATGGTTCAATGCGTCGTTAATACATTTTCCTCTTTATCTCCACTTCTGTTTCCGATACTATTATACAGCCAACAAATTCACACACATACATATCTCCCCCTCTCTCTCTCTCTCTCTCTCTCTCTCTCTATATATATATATATATATATATATATATATATATATATATTTATATATATATCCCTCTCTCTCTCTCATCATATATATATATATATATATATATATATATATATATATTTATATATAGAGATGAGCATATGTACATTTTTATATATTAAGAAAAGTATTGCGGAACAAATGAATGGCAATGGGAAAAAAATTACGAGTTACAGGTTTCATCGTTTAGGACCTCATCAGAATAAATTTGTCCTAAAAGAAGAATCTCGTCACAAGGAAACTTTGTACACTTTGTCATTTTGTGTATTTAGGCACCAACTCCTCTTTTATACATGTTTCTTTAAAGACGACTGACAAGGTACTGCGATTAAGATTTTTATTTAATTTTTCTTTTGCTCGTACAAGTGTTTTCTTTTCTAGGCACATAGCGACTAAAAACTGCCCCAATGTGCTGCGTGTCCGACCGCTCTATGTTATATCTTTAGCCATTATCAAGGATGATTTTATTTTTATTTTAACTGAATATATCGCTTGGGATCTGTATGTATCTTGAGTTATAGGAATGTTTTATTTCATAAACTTGGACAGCACATTGTGGCCGTATTCATTTTAAGTGTTAGGTAGTATTGGCTTTTGTTTTTTTTTATTTATTAGGGCTTCCATTATTTTTTTATATTTTTTACATGTGGATGTGGTTATTATGCTTGTATTTTCTACTAGTATGATTCATATGGAGTCTGTTATGCTTTAATATGTGTTTAAACACTTACAAAAACCTACCAAACTCCATGTGCTATATACGGTTCCAGTAATCTGTTTGTACGACACAGGCGATATCGTAAACACTGGAATAATAACATGAAAACATGATCTTTGGTATGCGGTCACCCAGGTATAAATTAACGCTTACGGTGAAATCATACTTGAATCACTGTTATATTTTCGGTTACCGAAGTTAAGCAGAGTCGAACTTGATTAGCATATACGGACAAATATGATAGACTGAAAAATATACCCAGATAGATAGATAGATAGATAGATAGATAGATAAAAAAAAAAAACAGATAGATAGATAGATAGATAGATAGATAGATAGATAGATAGATAGATAGATAGGGATAGCAAGAATAATTATTTAACAATAAAATGTAGAACATTTTAGAAATAAAATTAGATCTAGGAAAGGTGAAAATAACAGCGGATTGATTCCGAGAGAGAAAGCGAATGTTTTGATGGCAGGTAAATCATTAAGTTGTTAAGGAGAAAATATCATAGTTAGATGATATTTAATTGTTAAATAAAAACATTATGAAATTATAAGATATAAAAGGAAAGGAATAATTGCACAAGTAGTTAAGATTCAATGTAAACTCGAAGAAGCTTTAGACACGACTAGAAATAGGCCGCTGTTTTACAAAGAAAGAATAAAACATCTAAATTTGTAGGGGACACCATTCATTTGTGGAAACAGCTACAGATCATGTTTGCATGTAAACAGAAAGAAAGAAACAAACAAACAAAAGAAAGAAATAGAGAAAAAAGAAAAAAAAGAAAGACAGAAACCGTAGAAACAAATTTTATAATATAAAAGCATGCACTTTAAATCGAAGCTGACATTTCTGCTGGCAATATGATTACTTCTCGAAAGAAAAGAGAATCACATGCCTGTCAGGAACTTATATGTAAATATAAAACATGACATTGCTATGATGATTATCCTTTTCCTTATCTTCTTGCCGCCTAGATATAAAAGATTGCCTCCGCAAGGGCATTGAGAGACCAAAGTGCACAGGTATCTGTGTACGGTGCTAAATTTCTGCTTCAGTGCACTGGAAATGATGTTAGCAACATTAACATATCACGAAGCTTATACCAGATACCACAATATATATATATATATATATATATATAGAGAGAGAGAGAGAGAGATAATAAGATAGACAGATACAAGAACAGAAAGACGAGCAAATGCCGATCTGTGAAAATCAGATAGGGCAGCCTAACACCTTAAATTACGTAAAAGGTTCAGTTTAGAATCAGCATACACCTGATGAAGGTCCAATGACCCGTTGGCTAACATGTAAAAAGAAAATTAAGACAATATGTAAATATTGTAAATCACTTTTGTTTCTTTGTTTGATTTTTTTGTTTTGTTGTTTTGCGTGGAACATTTACTCTGCTCGCTACTATATTAGGTTTTTATGGAATGTAGTTACACTTTATGTCTTTATGTGCTGTGCTCTTTCAGGGCATAGGCGATCATGGCTATCTCCCTCTTTCTGTCCCTTGTAGCTCTTAATAAATATTGTCCTTTTGCTATTTCTCACAGACCCAGTTCTGCCAACCACATACTTAAGCCCGTTAAGTATGGCACTTGTTACTTTCCCTTGTTCCACTTTCCCTCTATCCGCCCTAGGAGTATCAGATTCTTCAAGCCCTATTTGCTCATTACGTGTCCCAGAGATTTCAGTTGCCTCTTCCTGGTATTAAGTAAAAGTTTCCTCTTTGCTTGCATCTTCTCCAAATCCTCATCCTTGCTCACCTGTTCGGTCTATGCTATCCTTAGCATCCTTCAGTAGAACCATACTTTATTTTCATATCAAAACAAATATCAGTTAAATTTAAACAATATTTATGAAAAATATAATCTGTTGTGGGGCTCCCCCCTTTTTACATAAGATGGACTCGTCCAAAGTATACTTAAACTGACAGAGAGAATACCTGCTGTTGAGATACGTCGAGATACATTCTCGACGTCTGTCGAACTCTCTGCTTTGGCAGAGACTAACCCGGACGAACCTTTGCCGAAGGGCAAGGTTTTGTCCGGGGAGGTATACAGGCCCTGATACCCGTCTAGGCGGGTTCAAAGTGTATATTTTTGGCCGAGCCTACGGGCTCGGAGAAACCCACTTTAAACTCGGCCCTGTGTCACATATATTCCTCGTGGGTGGAATATTAAATACCGAGATACGTTGAGATACATGAGATACGTTGAGATATGTGGAGATACGTGGAGATACGTTGAGACAGGTTGTGAGATACAGAGGTGTTTTTAAAGAGTTATACAAGAGTCCTGAGAGAGAGAGAGATGATTACGGCTTCACTTACTCACAGAGACTTCTACGTATACTTTCTATTAACCCGCATTCCTGGACTACTAATCTTCACTTCAAGTCTGTATTCTTATGTTTAATACACTTATTTTTCTATCTCGATTTCTGGCGTAGTTTATTTATTTGTGCAGGATTCCATTCACGGAATCCACAACATAATCATTTCCTATTTTTAAAGACTGCAGCCAAATTCGAAGACGTATTTTAGATTCCTGGTTTAAAGGAATCGATTTTTTAAATAGAAAATCTGTTTGCAACATGTTATTTGTTTCTAGATGCTTTACCATTTATGCAATGACCTGATGATCAAAATAAATGAAAACATGGCACTGGCAAATCTGGTGTTCATGGTGGATGTGGACGAATCTCTTATCTTAACGATCTCACTTTTTCTTGCGTATTCTTAGCAGAGTGTGCTAGGTATTTACTTTGTCTCTCCCACTAAGACGATTTGTGGCATAAGGTCTTTTTAAGGTGGGGACCCGAGCGTTTACACCCAGTCCAGGAAGAAAATTTACCCGCAGCCCCGGCAACTGTCAGTTGCGCTGGCCGGGGTGAGAGCACCGACCCCTCTATCTGGTTCAATTATGTATAAATATAATTTTCCTCAGTTGCGACTCTGTCCTTTGACGGAGTCGCTCCTGGGTGCATTCGGCCCCAAAACAGAGATGCAACTGAGAGAGGATAAATAGAGGTGTTACAAACTACTCAAGCGAGACATTTACATTAACATACTTGAAGAATAACAGCTTTTTTTCTATTTACCAAAGCAGGATATATTCGAAAAATTTCTTCGCTTGCCTGATTAACTTGCTGACAATAGACGACTGCAGTGACGCTCTTTCTATGTTAACCTAGCTATTTTGGGACGACAACTTCCTTATTGCACCAGGCAAAAATGAATAATTTTACATAGGGATTTATGGTTATCAACTGTAACAATGAAATGCAAAAATTAAAGTTTGCTATTTCTGGTTAAAAAATAAATAAACTTATATAGATGGTAGAAAGTTGTGTTAGGTCTTCAAATGAAAGTCTATAATGATTCCACATTCCCTCTTTTAAGGTTTTCACAAATGAACACGGAAATATATTGGACACGACTTTGTCGAAGCAGAAATAATGATAAAGTTTTTCCAGGTGCTGTTTCCCGCCATTCCACCTTTGTTCTGCATTCGTTGGCTGGCAGGTAATTCCTACAGGCGACATAGATAATTCCTTTCTGAACACATTTATATATTCAGTCGTCAAACTATAATTTTGTTAGAAATAAAGAAAAGACTCCTGAACGAAATGGCGAGCAACGTATTTCACGAAAATAAAGGAATTCCGATAATAATTGTAAATCTGATGTTTGTCCACCTTGGGGGAATATGTCGAGCAGAACTTTTCAGTTATCAGTGTATATTTCGCATTTTAAAATAAGAAGCAATTTTATAAACCCAATTTGCAAAGTCAGTCTGGTTTCATACACGGTCAGTGTTAATTTTGACGTTAGATTTCAGATTCAGGAATACTCCCTAGGTTATATTCCGGGACGAATCTAGAAAGATTTCCTCAGTTTAATTTATCCTGAGACAGATATGCTAGAGTGTCTTACGCGCCGTAAATTAAATGTGATGCGTATTTGTCATTGCTTTATCAAAGATGTCAGAATTACGTTTGCTCTACGACATATGAAAAGGTTGTTAAGCGAAGAAGATAAACGACGTCGTCTGATTGCATAGAAGTCTTACACACTGTCACATAGGCTCAGCTAATATCCGTGATATTTGCAGCCGTATAATTTGAAGAAGGCAGATGTATGCAACGCTGGCCTGAGATTGAATCTGAAGTTTCTTCTCGCCAGTACAAACAATTGCGCTCATATTAGTAGGGCGAATTGAAATATGTAAATATCATGTACGAGACATCCTGTCTGCTTTTAAACATTCCTATTCCGAGAGATACTTCCTGGTGTGCAAAACACGAGTCGGATTCGTACGTCATAAAAAATTTAGTGAATATTTCTAGTTTGGTTTGGTTTATTTGTTTTACGGCATATCCCTCGCCAATGGATTATTTAATGCCGTAAAGATAGGATAGATTCATATGAATAGAATATGTATTAATATTTTTTTTTAAATGTATTAATATTATTTTAAAATGTATTGTAATTTTTTTCTGAAAATACAAAGCTGGCATTTTTACTATAAATATCTCTTTTTATACTTTCATAGTAATTTGATCCAAATTTGTGGATTCAATATTTTCCTAAAGCTGGAATCCTAACAGGTGATACCACCCCGAGTCAGGGTTGACCTGGGAACATCAGCAATTAAGAGGTGCTTTCTCGCTCCTAAAACCTTCCGATCAAAGGCCATAGTCAAAGATCTAGTTTATCCTCATATCCAAGACGTTTCATGGGGTTGGGTTACCCCACTGCAAGGATGCCGTCGTAATATTCTGAAACACCAGCCGACAGGGTGGTAAGATTTATGTTTCACGTTTTTAGATCGTGTTAAAGTTAAGATGTTCAGATGTTAACTAATTAGTTTCATACCTTGAAATAAGTAATTGCATACGACAATAGAGGTAAGTGTATCTACTGGTTATTAGTGTGTTCATTGGGAATAGAGGTTGTTGACTATAAATTAAATTAAAAATGTTTGCATAAACAGAAGGAAAGCAATAGCAATGTTTACAAATACTTAATTATTTTTACACTGAACCAAATTTTGATGTCCTATCCGTTCAACAAAATATTAATTTGTCAAGAAATAAAAGTATTTTTGCCAATTTGGATAATTGGAATATATATATATATATTTATAAAAACAATTTCTACTGGAAAGGGTGATTTTATCAAACGCATTTTAGATTTTATAGATAGAGTGATTTCAAATCAGACGTTCTAATTTTGCAATGTTTTTTGTCATTGCGTTCAAAGCTTCCCATAATTCCTCTTTCATTTAAATCTGTTCTCTATGAATTAAAAAAAAAATCATACGTTTACGAGGGTAATACTTGAAGCAGATCATGAAAGTAAATTGCCATATTGTCGCAATTAAATAAAAAAATAAATCCTTATTTAAAACGATCTTAAATTCTATTTGATTTAAATCTAATTCTTCAGATATGACAGCATAAGTTCAAATCACGTTGTAAAAAATAGTTTGTTGTTCGGTCACAGATGTTAAGCACTGTCAAGTCTGGTCATTATTAGATGGTGAGAGCGCTTGAGTACACCAGGTTTGTAAGCAACCTCGCTCAAATGAAAAAATAAATCATTATTTAAAACGATCTAAAATTCTATTTGATATAAATTTGATTCTTCAGATATGACAGCATAAGTTCAGATCATGATGTAAAAAACAGTTTGTTGTTCTATCACAGATGTTAAGCAGTGGGAGGTCTGGTCAATATTAGATGGTGAGAGCGCTTGGGTACACCAGGTTTGTAAGCAACCCTGAAATCTGAATTATCTTTCGGTTTTAGATAAGCTAAAAATTGTTAATAAACCTCTAAGCAAACAACCACTCACCTGTAACAATTTCTACCATTTAGATATTAATCTCCTACTCCGTAAAAAAAAAAACCTGCAGTAAAATGGTTGCTTTCTCGAGTGTTGTTATGCAATAATTAGTCTCGGATTAATCTCCAAGACAGTTGATGAATCATTTCTTTTCATGGCATATCTATCCTTAACGTAACCCATCACCACTCCAAAAACAGGATTGCATTTTGGGTGAAATCTCAGCAATAAAAAAAAATACTGAGCTTCATTTGAAACCATAACAAAAACTACTTATTTGCACATATTTTACCGATGACCTTAAAATCAACATTCGTAAAACCTGAGTGAAGAAAATTGAGGACGAAGTAACCAAGAGACTAAAGCTGTTCAAAATATCATTTGTAAAACAGAAAAGATAAGTGTACATGCTTCCCGTTTATAGATTCGTTTTAGATTGAAGTGTAATCACTGTGTAATGCATAATAATATTCATATCGTCATAAGGATGTAATATCTTTTAATCTATTACACGAACACTTTCCTATGTTTAGTTTTAGATATGTTACTGAGCGAAACTAAGAAAAAAAATTTCATGAGAACAATGCCAACGAATGAACACACAACCGATTTATTATATTATGGTTACAGATTAAAATAATATATTGATTTGGCCTAAAATCTACATAATACTAAGTAAACTGAATGGAAAGCATGCCACTAGTGTCTATGAAGGAAGGAGATATTTGAAGTTAACTGGATTTGTCTGTTTTGATAATTTTAACAGCGGATGTTTAATTTATTCAAAGTTTTTAGAATTTTTCAATTCATTCTTTGTTGAAATGTCATAAATAATTGTTTTATAGACGATACTGAATTAAGTATATTCATTATTATTCTTCAGTCATTTTATAATATAAAAATGTTTTGGTTCGGCATTTATTGAGTCTTTGATCAAGGACATCATTATTTTTCTTAAGGGAAGTAGCAAGTCAAATATCTGATTTCATACCCACTCTTCAAGTTCACATAAAAAAATTAAAAAATAAAAATATTCAAGTTTGTACAACGTCGTTTATCGCAACAGTGCATATTTGTTTTCTACTTGGATATCAAACATTTGATCTCATATTCAACTTCCAACTAGAACTTCCAACAAAGTCCTGTGTGTACTACCGTCGAATCCTCGAGTAGAAGGGGCTCAGTATGATCGGGAGCCCCAGGCAGTGATTTGTGATTCGCGCCATCTTATCAAAATTTGCTTTTTTTGCTACATATATTTATACGTTACAAATTAAACTAAGTACAACTGACTATTAAAGAAGGAAAATAAATTGACGTCATTCTCTTTTATTTTTTCTACCAAATGCATGAATTCCTTTTCTTATGCCAAGACTCGAACAAAAGGTATATAAAATTCACTATTTTCACACATAATATTGAATGTGTTAAGATTATTTAACTTTTTAACAAGAATGATCTATTATGACACGTCACGAATTTTATTTAAATACATGGTATATATTTTTCAATTTTTCTACTTGAATTGTTCGCCTATCTTACATTGTATTATTGTACATAATTATGCTACAATAAGATGCGTATATTATATGAATACTAGCTTACAGAAATTGAGATGTAGATCAGTGGAGGGCCCCGTATCATAGATTTAGGGGATATCACAGATTCGGAGGTTGGCATAATAACTTTGCATCGGCCCTTCCAACGACGTTAAAAAACGTCATTTCCTAATGCTGCAGTCTATGTTAAACTAAAAGGTTGCCCAAGAATGAAGGAAATGTACAGATTTAACAGCCAAAATATATTTTGATAGTAAAGGAGTGTGCAAAATAAAAAATGCACTGTATAGCCCAGTATATGGGTGTTTATCTATTTTATGATGTTTAATGTTACTTAATTAAAGCCGTCAGAATGTTTTTAAAATATACCTTAATTCAACATGAACAGGGCTCTTGAAGTTTAATTCTTTAAATGTATATATATTTTAAGAATTAATGTAAGTAAAGAATAATCAATGTATATAATGAAGTGATGTATACTTTTAGCATTATAAATATATTTTTATTCCATATTCAGTTATGTAAAGGATAAAAAATAAAATGATATGGACGATAACATTATAAATATGATAAAATATCGTGAAATAAATGTTTCAAAAATGTTCAGTTCAGGTTTCTGTGTGTCAATTATATATTTTCTCTCACCACCTCGGCTGGATGCAACACAAGGTTGTTTTAACGTGGAGAGCGCCATAAACATATGAATATGGGCCATAGACAAAAAATGATTCTTGCCCAGCCCTCGCGATCACTGTCACGTTGGTATGAGTATTATACCGATCCAACCTCATTAGTACGATGAGGAAAGTGGTGACACAGGCTTGGAATCCCAGGGGCTGACCAACTATTCACATCTAAAATGAGGAGTATAATAGCTCCATTTACAGAAACACGCCTCAGTAATCCCTCATTAGCAATGGTTATCGCGTATGCCAGGTCAAAACATCTTAATTTTTCATGCTTTGGTTGGAATATTTTTAAAGATTTCAAATCATTTTTTTCAATCGATTTCTATAGGTTTATTTATAAGAATTAATAACTGACTCTGACATTTCCATAGGATTCTTAATTAATTACTGGACATTAATAATGTCTTTTTAAATTTTTATTAAAATGTAATCGCTGATTATTAAACCCTGTTCCTATATATTCGAATCTCACCACGGTTTATTTGTCAGGAAGACTTCCTGATTTTATCAGTGTGTAATGGGAAGAATCAAACGTGTGCAACTTTGGAAAGTGCTTGAAAGCTATGCTATGGTTTGACTCAAGCTTTGTGAGCAAAACCTTGTAGACGCAACACTTCGGGGCTCTCGATAGCTGTGATAGAACGAAGTGACAAGTCATCGTGACCGAGGGTTCGATTGTGCTGGTGTTGTTCATATTGTTGATCATGCGATATAACACGCTGTCTCCCAGAATCTTTAACAAAGTTCTGGTCAGAATAGTTGCAATATTAACTGCAGTTTGGCTCTGGGTGTTGAACAAGCACAAATGTGCCTAAGCGAGCGTCTGCTGCAATAGGGATTGGCTAGCCGCCCTTCTAGACGGGTATCCATGAATACGATTGGCAAGCCATTATATATATATATATATATATATATATATATATATATATATATATATATATATATATATATATATATATGTGTGTGTGTGTGTGTGTCGTGTGTGTGAAAAAACTGTATATAAATATAAATAAATATATATATATATAATTATTTATATATTATATTTATTACTTAATAGAAAGCGCTCAATATCAGAGATAGAGATAACATATTCCAATAACTTGGACAGATTTTAAATGTGAATTAACTTTAAGCCTCTAAAGATATATTTCTTTTTCTTTCGGATTTAGCAAATTAATTTTTTGGGCAATTCTAAGAATGAAAAGATTAACATAAAAAAAACGTGATAAATTTATCGAAGCCTATTACGAAAATGAACGTTCAAACAGAAATGCAATGAGAAGTTCCCAGGTCGCATTAATCTCTCGAAACAGCGAAGTCAATTGGCCACCATGATCGTGCAACTTGACACCTTTAGATTTCTTCCTTTGAGGTCATCTCAAAAGTAAGGTCTTTGCCAACAAGCCACCAACAATTCAACAGCTGAAGGATGAGCTAATAAGGAATTTTGTTGAGATGAGGAGCATCTTTGCAGTTATCAAAACTGTTGACCATCGAGTGGAGGTGTGCCGCCGTAGCCTTGCCCTTGGAGGACATTTGGGCAATATTATTTTTCGCACATAATTGCCATGACATAAATACCATGGTCCAATAGAAAAATAAATTTTCACCAGTAACACTGATTTATTTACTGCTGACTTTGATCCGTCTTAATGAAACACCCTTATATATAACAAGATTATATTTTTGATCTTTCTAATCGTGGCAAGTATATAAGCTTCTAAACTATCAAATTAAAAAATAATATATAAAAGATACAAGTTTTTATACAACGTTGCTTATCTTAGGTATTCTATATTTTATACTTGTGTGCAACTTTTAAACATAAATGAGAAGACTGCTAGGTTGTGGAAATATTGTTAAAGTGTGTTCATTTTCTTTTCTTTTTCTTTCACGTTCTTTTCTGTCTTGCAAAATATTGGAAAAGTTGCATCAATCTTTTTGTATGCTAATAATAATAATTATTGCTATTCTTATTTTTGTTAAAGTGTATTATTATTATTCATTTATTTTATTATTATTGTTATTACTCTTAAATTTATAATGTCAACCGGGTTTTGCAGTGCTAAACTAATTAACCGATGCCGTGAATTGGAATCTTTAGCAGTTATTGATAATCACAGATGCTCAGTAAAGATATAATTGGCAGGGTTTCGCAAGAAGAAACTTGTCAGGTTTCAGATAACGCGAACACTTATGGTTGACGAATAATAAAGTGGCATTTTACACTCTCACCGAAAGAGAGAAGGAGGAAAAAATAGCTATCTAACTTAATTTCTGTTCAAGATAGATACGACGTATGGTGTAAGAAGCTGAGGGAGAAGAAAAAAATGATTGAAATTCGATGAATAGTTCCCAGTAATAGGGTAAGTAAAACAAACGGAACGATCGTGAAATGAAGAATTATGATAGCGAGACTAAAGTGAAATCAAATTTTGTTTCTCTATTTATTAAAGAGAGAACTAATATGGCGGAGGGAAAAAGGAAAAATGGCGAAAAGAGAAACGAATAACGAACCCGGAGAAAGAAAACTAAAGAGAAAAGAGGAAAAAAAAAAAAAAAACGAAATGAAAGCGAACGGAAACAAATAGACATATAAGAGAGGAATAAACTGATTCAATGAATTCGAGTTGTTCATAAAAGTAAATAGTGCATTTCGAAAACTCTTAGAGAAAGGTCTATTTTAGCATGGATAATTAAGTTTTTAATTTAGGTCAAAAGAAATATCTATGACTCTCGTTTTCTTTCTGTATATGCGTATATATATTCAATTAGATTTGACTAAATAATTTAGAGTTATTATGTATATTTTTTTTTACTTTTAATCCTTTTACTTCCATGAATTATTTTCTTGTTGCTTGTAGAAAATTGATCGCGGAAAATACCAAAGTGTTCTTTCAAATAAATTTTATTTTCTCAGTTACTTTGAATCTCTTCGGAGACAATCTTCAGGGGATTATGGTATCTGTCTATATATATATATATATATATATATATATATATATATATATATATAAAGTACGTCTGTAAAGTCAAAATTATTTTCACTGTTCGTTTCAGCGTTTCAAATTCAAAATTTGTTTTTCCAGTTACGCAAGTCAGGTAGTATATTATATAATTAATTTAATGTTTTGACTTCGATCAGTGGAAGTTATATTAGTGTTTATGATTCTTTTTTAGACTCCACTCTTACTTATCGTTAAAATGCATTTAATTACGGTATAATAGTTTGATATGATTTGAGTTATTTGATGATGTATTATGTTCATGTTTATTTATGTTTATAGTCCCAATAACTCATCTTGTTTGTTCAGTGATGCAATTAAGAAATTCATTATTAATGAAGGTTTGTTCAATATGTTTAATTCAGTATAGAAAATCTTTCTCGTTGAAGTGTTTTGTTTTGCATGGTTTATTAAGTTTCGTATAAGAGCTATTATCGTAATAGTTTGGAAATTCGATTTTATAGTTAAGAGCGTTAGTTTTTTCTATATGGGAAATTAGTAAATGTACTATTATTAGTGTCAATATATATATATATATATATATATATATTTATTTATTATAGACATTTTTTATGTTTAACGTTGTTATTTATAGATACAAGTATTTAAGCAAATGCTCTGTTTATGATAAACAGTATTAAATAACATTTACCGGCCTGAATGTCCGAGAAATTTTCATAGAAAATATTCGTTCTTTGATAGGATTCGAACCTGCATCCTATACGGAACTGTCATTTACGCTGACGTGCCTTACCTCTGGGCTACAAAGAACCTTTCGGTAGACAAGGTCGAATTTACTGCTTATAAACTTCAATCTTCCATGAATCTCGTATTCAGGCCGGTAAATGTTATTTAATACTGTTTATCATAAACAGAGCATTTGCTTAAATACTTGTATCTATAAATAACAACGTTAAACATAAAAAATGTCTTTAATAAATAAATTGTCGGACCTTGTCCATTTCTTAATATATATATATATATATATATATATATATATATATATATATACATATATTATATTGACATTAATAGTAAATTTAATAATATATATATATATATATATATATATATATATATATATATTTTATTTTATACGTTATTTATATACAGGCAAATATTCAAGTAATTGCTCCGTTTATAATAAACTGTGTTAACCACATTTGCCGACCTGAACCTTCGAGAAACGTCTGCGTCCTTCGACAGGAATCGAACCTGTATTCTACACGGAAACATCTTATATCTTACCGTGCTATAACAGTTTAGCTACAAAGGAGCGTCTGGTTAGCAAGGTCGATTTTAATGCTTTTAAACTACAAACTTCCCATGATTTCCCTCGAACGTCCATATCTGCTCGAAACGTATCTTAACAAAAAAAAATGACGTCACACACTACGAAATAGACTAAGTCCGATAATTATTTTAATATATTTTATTGTTATACGTTCTTTATATATACAAAAATATTTAAGTAAATGCTCGTAATGTGTGACGACAGAACACAGTTCAAATTCACCAGGCCTCCTTCTCGTGATAGCACTGGAGTTGTGCATGAGTAGATTTTGGTGTAAATAGAAATCTAACGAGGCGTACACGTTTCAGAAGTCCTGCAACAAAGAAATCTTTCGTAACTGATCTGTTCTTGGAGTAAAGGCGTATTGACATGCGCCTTCAAGCGGCGGCCGTATGAAATGTTGGGCATGGGTTTAGGAATGCTTAACCGCCGACGCGTCATTTGCTGAAATGCGGACTACAAAAGGCCCATAATGGGTGATATCAGAAACGGTTGCAATTCTGAAATCAGTTTTTTTTTTTCACTATTCTTACTATGCATCTGTCTTTCTCGTGAGGTAATTATATCATTTGAAATCATTCCGACTGAGATCAGGGCCTCCTGGGTTTTGTTCAAATCTGGTTTTATGGTGTATGGAAGCCCTGCGTTATCCTCACAGCTTAATAACTTTCGCAGTTAAACCGGTACGACGTAAATAAATGTTTGAAGACAGATTGCCTGCCGAAGTTCATGGAGTAGTTCACTCTAGTATGTCAATCGCCTTCAGCTTAACACTCTGGATTTTTAGACTTGATTTGTTTTCATAGATATTTCCATGTTGGAATTGGATCCTTTAGATTTCAGTGTCTCATTTTTAGTAATTTAAAAATTTTCCACAGGCTCGATTTCATTTTGCAGTTTGCAACTTAGACTGTTCCTTTTGCTCAAAAACATCTACTCTGTATTCTTAAAAATTATGTTTAGTCCCTTTTTCTCGATTTCTTTCACCATATTCTGTAAGAGTTCCTGAATGTCTCTTTAGGTGTCTACTGTAAACAATGTTTTAGAAAATATGTTGAGATTTTGACCGCCAATACTGAACTCTGCCAGGAATTCTAACTCTCTCTGGTTTCATTTATTGTAAAGGGTAGTTGTTTCGTTTTCTACAGTTTATCAAGCCAGCAGGTTATTCAAAGCCAGAAAACTACTTTTAGATTGTAAGAATAACTTTTGGAGATAATAATGATATAATAAAACATGTTCTACTAATTAACCCATAGCTGGGGGAGAAATGGATTAATATCCTTTTCCCATTTGTGCGTAAGTGAAACTAAGCAACCCGACTGGAATTAGAACTCGGCTCTCCAATTAACCATTTCGATTTGTTATTCCTTACCCCACCCGAAAATCCGAGCTGACAGCGCCTGATTTTTCAAGCGGTCACCCATTTAAATACTGACCAGGCACAGCTTTGCTTAACTTCAGTGAACGCACGAGAGCCGATTCTTCGTTTTCTACAAGTTGTCAATACTTAGCAGTCTATTCAAAGCCAGAAACTATTTTTAGATTGTAAGAATTCATTTTGGAGATAATGATGATTTAATGAAACAAGTCCTATTAATTCTCCCATAGCTGGGAGAGAAGTACATTCATTTCTTTTTTCTCATCTGTGCGTAAGTGAAACTAAGCAACCCGACTGGAATTAGAACTTCGATCCATTATTCATTAATCCACCCGAATATCCGAACTGATAGCGACTGGTATTTAAAACGGCCATTTAGATACTGACCAGGCACAACATTGATAACTTCTGTGATCGCACGGGAACCGATGTTTCAACGCTATATAGCCGTAAGCTCTGTAAATGTTGAATAGATCCGGTGAGAAGACCCATCTATGTCTTAAGTTCCTTTCTATTATTGTACATTTACTGTATACATTTTCAAATAGTATTCAGCCGGTCCTTTCCCTGTGTAAGTTCTCCATTATCCTAATATTTTTTTTCAAATACTTTTTTTAATTGACTCTTGTAATTCTAGAACTGACAAAAAATTCCTCAGGGTTTAATTTAAGCTAGAAAAACCACATTTGAAAATTAATGATCGTCATATACCCAAACAAGTTGCAATGTACCATTCATATAACTTTCAACTTTCTAGGAGAAATATTTCCCCTAAGTTTTTAGGAATCAGTGACTGAGCATTCCTGCATACTTCATGTATATCTCTGTAATGCTTGCGTAACCGAATAAACCTGATCTTTAAGGCTTACATAATAAAAATATGCTTTTATCTTATACTCCACCAAACTGGAACATGCCCCTGCGCCGTAAGTTTAAATACAGATGACGAACATGAGTGTTAGTATTAGGAGATGTCGGAAGAATTTGATATTTTAAAAATGTTCAGACTGTCTCCAGTTCGAAATCGGTATCTTTAGGAATATTGCAATTATATTTAATGTTAGCATCAAATTGTCACAAAAGTTGGTTCCCGATTTTCAATGTTAATACAAAATGATCGCAACGTGACACTATTGTTTGTTTTGGTGCCATTCAATTGCAAGTCGAACTTTGTTGAATTTCAGCAATAGAGAATAAAAAGGTACACTTTGTTTTTAGAATGTTCTATAAATGTCAAAATATAGCAACCGTCGGAACTGCGACAAAAAAAAGCAGGTTTATTTTAAACGGGTTACAGTCAAAAAGTTGTTTGGAAGATTTCGACAGGGTGATTTCAGTGTAAATAGTCAACTACTTTCCGGATGATATTTTGACGCCGAGGAAGAAACTTTATATGCCATTGCGAAGATAATCCGAGGAATTCGACGGATTAGATTAACAAGGGCATGAAAATCGATATCTCAACAGCCTTTCACTATTTGAAGAGACTTAGGATCGTTTCTAATCTTGACACATAGACGCCACATTCTTTATCGGAATAGAACATTCTCTATCGTGTTTCTTCGACAATTTCTTAGGTTGGTGCAAAAATAATGTCGTTTTTGACGTTAAGTTGAACGTCAAAAAAAACATTATTTTTGCACCAACCTAATAAATTTTTCTGAAGTTGATGTTTCATCACAGAAACGTGTCTAAATAAGTTCTCCCTATTGCTTTGTGCATTTAACCTTCCGTCTGATTCGTATATATACATATATAAATATTGAGTCAATAAAAAAGAGAAATTTAAACCTATATTCGTAACAAAAAAAAAATAAATCATAACAACAATTCATAACAAAAATATTTTTTTTATCCATGTTTTTCTTAAAAGATCTCTATTTATTACATAATTAAAATTTTAAACCCTTGAAAAGGCCGCGAAACTTAAGTAACGCACCTAACATTTTATCTTTTGAAGTGTGTATGAAGACAATCCTTAAAAGTCCGTTATAATTCATTTCATGAATATATATAATATTTATTGAATATATTATTTGTATTGAATATATTTACTTTTCCTTTTGTCAGGACAAATTGATTTCGTTTCTAAAAAATATACATCTCTGTGAAAAATGAATATTGAAATATATTCATGAAATAATTGATAACCGAAATGGATACTTATATATATATATATATATATATATATATATATATATATATATATATATATATTGTGTGTGTGTATATGTGTATATATATATATATATATATATATATATATATATATATATATATATATATATATATATATATATATTTCTCACGAATAATTAGGCGACTACACGAAAATAAACAAACATACTGTTTAGTAAATAAACGGAGCATCTCCTTAAATACAAAAATTCATTAAAAATAACATTTAAATTATATATATATATATATATATATATATATATATATATATATATATATATATATATATATATTATACAATTCTTATTTTAAAATAAATGTTCAGAGTTCACGACCTTAATTTGGGAGCCGATATATGTGTGCAAATATATAGAAAAATAGGAAAGAACAAATTAGGTAAATAATCCGAAGTTCTTTACTATTTTTGTTTCTTAATTTAAAAAAAAAAACAAATTAAAAAAAACAGTGCTCAATACATAAGTAGAGCCTAAATAATTTAATTTAATTTTTAATTTAGTCTCTACTTATGTACTGAACACTGTTTTGAAAAAATAAAACTGAAGTAGTAAAGAACTCAGGATTATTTACCTAATGTGATCTTTCACATTTTTCTATATATTTCCAAAAACACACACACACCTGCGCGCACACACACACAAGCACACATATATATATATATATATATATATATATATATATATATATATATATATATATATATAATTAAGACCGAAGAGGTTTCCTGCATAGGGAGATTGAAATCCCTTGAAAAAAATGTGATTGAATAAAATACAATTAGTTTTGAACTTGAAATTCTTGTAATATTGTCAAAAACGTAAATGTTGTTCTGCCTAACACCTGAAAAAAATTCAAGTTATTCCCAGCTGAAATAATACATTAAAATCAAATGAAAGTCCGAATAACATATATACTCGTGTATAAACCTACTTTTCTATAGTGCTACGCTAAAATATTTTGGAGAAACCTTTTTTTATATGCCCTGTGTATAATGCAATCCCAGTTTTTGAGCAATTCTCTAAGAGCTATAGAAGTCGAATAGTGCTCTACTGGACATCATCCTAGACATATTTAATCACAAATAAATGATCTTCATTTTTTTTTGTACAAAGGGGCCACAAAAATCGACAATACCTTATATAATGTATGATATTTATTTTTTGGAGAAAACCATTTTTTTTCATTTAGCCTGCATATAATATGATCCCAGATTCTGAGCAATACTAGTCGGCCTATCATAGTCAAATATTATTATACTGGACATCATTCTGGACATATTTTATCATAAATAGGTTTAAAGTCTGCAATGCCTCATGTCTTCTTAATAGGATTAAAGACCACAATGATGCATATTTTCTTAATACAATTAAAATTACCGTATATACTCGTGTATAAATCTACATAAAGTATAATGCAATCCCAGAATCTTTTTGGAAAACCTGATTTTTTGATATCATATGTGTATAATGTTACCCCATCTACTTAGCAATACTAGTAGGCCTACTGTAGTTAAATATTTAAGTTTTGGATATCATGTTGGACATATATCTAAGCAAATAACTTGTCTTCATTCTTTTTTGTAAAAAGATATCATAAAATGGTGAGAAAAAGCGTTTATAATACCATGTTACAGACATTAATATACCGTGATTTTCTTTTCGTTCATTACTGAATAGGGTAGCTCCTTTACCATGGTCTGCCTCCTACTTAGCCGCAGCTTCTTACCTTTTGTCGTTACATGAAGAGAAAAACCTTATCGCATCTCATATATGCTACTTAAATTCAGCATAACATTATATAGTGCTTGATATTTAAATTCTACAAAAATTACCTGTGTGTGATGCAACCCTCTATTTTTCGTATAAAAACTGATTATAAAAACTGTCACTAGACTCTAGTATTATGGTAACTCTATGAAAGATTATAATTATTCATAGAGTAACCTGTGTTAATGTGCGTAGATTAACATATATAGGAGGAACATGGGTACCTATGATTTGTGTGCAGCTAGGATATGCAGTTAGATGAATTTCTAAGTCACCTCCGACTCGACTGATATGCGCTAGATTTTCTTTTGCCATCTATCTCTGCATTTTACGTTTGCATCTATTATCTCATGCCGATAGAGAGGCAAAAATATGAATTCTCAATATTTAGAATTTCCATGTATCCATTCGTCACATTCTTTGATATTTGATGCTTAAGGACAGATGATGTTTATCTAGTATATTTCTCTATTTAATTCTAACTGTGCAGCAATACCACCAGCTGAACTATTCAGTAGTTATTGCCTAATTTAATTTTACGCTGGAACATACTCCTGTATAGTTATGAGAAATCGCAGAAGATAAAATTCTTAATAATACTTTCAAAGTCTGAATACTAGCCGTAGGTGTTCTGTAGCTCTCAAATATAAATCACTAGCAGAATTATCCGTGTCTTGCTACGTGTCATACTTTTATTTTTGTAAGAAAATGATGATTGATTTTAAATCATTGTTATAATTTGTGAAGAAAAATAACGCGTTTCAATGTTACTCAATGATCTTGTCTATGTGACCTTCATCTTCTGGCTTTCTTCTTTTATATTTTGGATAGAAATCATTCCCTTGTTCAAATTTAAATTCAAAAGGAAAAGCAAAAGAAATACAGTAGGGGGGTGACCCTTGGGGATCATCTGTGATCAAAATAAGATATACAACTACCCGTGGAGCCAATTCTTTGTTACAATTTAAATTCAATTTATATCAAAAGGGCTAAATTCAGTGGAGGAGGTGTTCCTCTAGCCTGCACCCCTTACGATCAAAATGAAATATAATTATTAAGGTGCTCTGGGTAATGCAATTTCAAAATATATATGATTATGAGATCTATTTTCAAAACCCTAACAAGAGTTCGTTAACAAACATACAGGCAGACAGAGGCTACAACTGATATATATATATATATATATATATATATATATATATATATATATAAGCTTCTGAAGTCGAATTTTAACTCGAATTTGAAATTGGAAAATAAAAAAAAGATATTTCTCTATTTTGAATAAATATATGTTCGATCAAATTACTTCCCTTGGTTATCAATAACAAAATATGATCTCTGAGATAAATCTATGAATCGTCATTCCTAAAATCCGTCAATAACACTCAGTGAATAAGTTAAACATTAATAAAGTGTATTCCCTCTAAAAATTAGCTATAATATGAGAAGATGATTGTCAGATTGTGTAAGGTGAAAAGCATAAGGAAGATCATATAAAACCTCCACATTTACCGCCATAATCTCTTCCATGGCGGTTTTGGCAATTTGTGATCTCTCTTTATCTCATGAGAAAATACACGGCTTTACAATTACCAATTACAGATATAATCTGCATAGTTTTGTGCAGTGGGTCAGATTGACGATTATACCTCACTGTATGAAGTGTTTCGTTTTGGTTTAGCACTTCAGGTAGAAAATCACTCTTCATACCTCACACTTACACAGAGCAGTTTTTTTTCTGTTGTAGTACGAGTTTGGAGATGGAAGCGGTTTTTCAGTTAGCAGTTCTCGATTTCGCTGGATATAACTACAGAGAAATTCAATATAATTATTATTAATTTAATATAATTATTCCCCTTTATATCTGATAAATGTGAGCCCAAGAAGACGCAAATAATTTATCTGCTGGGTGTTAGCAACAGCCATGTTGATGGAAATGAGAAAAGCATCTACATTATGATTAAATTATAGCATTTTTAACGAGTTAAAATTTACAAACATTTCCTTATTCTAGTTATTTTTGTGCAGCTGCCAGTTTTGCTTTGTCGTGCGGGTCGCTAGTAAGATCGGGGTAAATAGTTGTCATCAGCATAAATAACTATTTGGAGACTGATGATAACGGCAATGTTGTTGGTGAAGATAAGAAACAATGTAAATCTAAGGACAGTGCCCTGCCCACCCTATCCGCTTTAAATGAGCTATTTTATAAAGTTTTATTGTTAATTAAGGTAGTTAATGATCGAAAAATGACTTGTATTTTTAAGCTAATTCTTGGTCAATTTCGTAGGCTTTTCCTCAAATACAATATAACGATTTTCGAGTCTGGACAAAATTGCGCTATTCAGTTCGTAAGAAAACAATTTCGGATCTATTTATGATTTAAGAAACAGCAGATATTTTAATATATATTACTAAATATTAAAAAAAAATTAAATAATATTAAAAATTAATAATAGTAAAAATATTATTAATAATATTAAAAATAGAGCATTAATAATATTATATGAAGAGGTTACTTAACTTTAAATATCAATGATTTGTTTTTGATTTCTTTTAAGTAATGACCATTCTTGAAGGGGTTTGTTTTTGTCGGGGAAAACAACAAAAAAATGATATTTAAACTTAAGTAATATTTTATAAAGACACACACACAGACAGACACACACACACACACACACACACACACACACACATATATATATATATATATATATATATATATATAGCGTGCAACACCTTTGGAATCTGCCTGAAAACCATAAAACAGGTGAACCTGAGCCATAAAAATGAAATTGAGTAGACGAAATTATTTTGGAGCCATCGATGGTTATGTTGTCACGAAGTCACGAGTCATTGTGAGTGAATATTTGAGCGTACTGGTGTTGATCACACTGTTGATCACGTCAGATAAAGCCCTCTCTCCAAAAAATGTAACTAAGGTCTGCATTATAAACGACAGGTGGTTTTGTGTGCGTTGAACAAAGACAAAACGTGTCTGATTAGAGGTTTGGCTAGTCGCCCTAGTACAGGAATGCGAGTGGACAGTCAATATATATATATATATATATATATATATATATATATATATATATATATATATTATATAACTGTTATCTGTCTGTATATTGATGATGACATTATAGTTGTGAGGAAGTCTTCAAACTTCAAAATTGATAAGATACGATAACTAATACATAGTGATTTTAAGTGCCTAATTTTGAAAGTTACTATTAGTGCAAAATTGAAAAGGTAAACTTCTTAGATATGACATTAAACTTAATGAAAAATATATAAAAACATTATAAAAAGCAATCCTTTATATATCCACCTGAAATCAAAACATCCGCCATTTATAATAAAGAATGTACCTTCATCCATAGAATAAAGAATAAGTATAAATTCTGCTAATGAAAGAATATTCTATGAACAGAGTAATATTTATAATGAAACTTTAAAGTATAGTGGCTATAAATGCCGTGACATTAAATGTAAAAAAACATAAAGGTAACCAGAGAAGAAATAGAAAAATCATTTTTTACACTGCCCCATTCAACCAAATGGTTAATATTAATTTAGGACATAAATTTCTTGCTTTAAAGAAAAAAAAAAACAACATTTTCCTAGAAATAATACACTTAGGAATTCTTTTTATAAAAATTGCCTAAAACTAGGTTGTAGTTTTAGAGATAATTTAAAATAAATTATTAAAAAAAAAAACACAGTAATAAAATTTTAAATAAATACTAAAACCAGAATCAAGAAAATAGTGAACCACAAATAAATAATAATAATAAAAAATGTAACTATAGGTATCCTCTAAATTGTCGATTGAATAATAAATGTTTCATAAAATGTATTGTTTACCAATGTACTATAATCTATTGAGAATCCTTAAAGGAAGTTATAATTGCAGCAGTAAAAATAATTTTAAATTAAGGTGGAGCCAACATGTCTTCTTTATTAAATAATGAGTATCTTAACCAAACATATCTATCCAAATATTTTTGGCATTTAAAAGAAACAATTAAAACACCCACAGTAAAAAGGAAATTATTAAAAAAAGAGAATTTGTAGATCTTTAAATGACCCATGTTTTTTGTGCCTAGATGAAAAAGTTATATATTATTAAGTATTTAGAAAGAATTAAAAAAATTTGAATTAAAGAAAAGAAATAACTGTTTTTTAGACATTGCAATATGTTTACTATAAAACATAATTAATTAAAAAGAATTGCATAAATATATATCTGTTATTTGATCAAAACTACGAAGAGAAGAAAATGCGTAATTAAGTTCCAAAATTTAAAAATATTAATTTTAAGAAAACCGTATCAATAAATATTATAAATACTGTATTTTAGATCTTTATAAATAAAAATAAAAATATATAAAATATGACTTAATCATATATGAATCCCCTTTAAGAAAATCCCAGTATATTTTATAAAAATGAAAAATAAATAATAAATAAAAAAAAATGCCAATGTATTGTATATGTATGTGTATATTATATAAGCACCTAAATAAATAATAAAAAAAACAGGATCACAGTATTGACAGTCAGAATTACTAACCCACACCTAATCATTAATCTATATTTACACTTTACGATCTTAAATTAAACTTGTATTCTGAATCGTCAAAATGCCAACACCCTTTTAAAATATTTAAATAATATACCCTCCTCTCTCCCTCCTCCCCATTACCGAGCTAAATCATCCGTCTGCTGTATAGCAGGTTGTCGTTCTGTTGAGATTAACATCTCGGTGTACATGAAATAAAAATTATTAACGAAATGGATAATTAAACCCGCCATCTTCTTCTTATTCTTCTTCCTCCTCCTCTTCCATTTCTTCTTCTTCTATATATATATATATATATATATATATATATATATATATATATATATATATTGTATTAAAAGAAAGAAAAGATAATTTATTTTTCTGGATAGAAAAATGAAAGCAGGTTGGAAATGTTTGTCATCATAGAAAAATACAATTTTCAATTTGCTCCCTTCGTATTATGCTGAGAAAAGTTAATTTTTTACACCCAAACATTCTTGAATAAAGGCACAGTTTGGATATTGGATTAGATACAACGATGTTTCAAATCGAAAGAAATCACAGCCGGAATAACGCATAAAAGAATATATATATTTATTCACAGGATGCTTCATGTCAATGAGCGCACATCAGAATATATAAGAGAATCATGGGTATATATGATTTGTGAGCGACTAAAACATGTCGGCTGATGAATATAGTGAACTTCATTTCTTGGTGACTCATTAACTTATATACGTAAATATTTGAGTTCATGATATATGTACGTATTAGGCATGCATCGGCCGCCACATGCCAATAGAGAGATCTACCTTTGAAGTATGTATTCTCAGCGTTTGAATTTTCATGCATCCAATGCTTGCATCCTTTGATATTTTCTGCTTAAGGCCAATTGATATTTCTCTGGTCGGCGCGCTCAGCTGGTGTATTTTGATTTAACTTTTGCTTTTAATTTTTATTTTAATTATAATACCACCATCTGAAATATCAAGTAGTTATTGACTAAGTTTAGCTTAGTATGGCGCAAGATAGTATTAGATGTCCTACCGGGATTTTAATACCGTAAACAAAGACATACAACTATTTGAATATCTTGAAAGTGCGATAAGTGCGACACGGAAATCCGAAGACGCATAGCGAAAGATGCCTTCCAAAAGCTAAGCAAACTATAAAGAAACAGGAACATTTCGTTAGAACTGTTACATAATATCGACTTCCTATATGGTAGTGAAAGTAGTTTATTCTCTAACAATTCGGGAACACAGACAAGTCAATGAAATAAACAAGGAATGTAATAGGAAACTGAAAGAGGGGATATTTTCTCGACACCTGACCCTTTTCTTTTTGGCGTGCGGAAAGCTGATATGGAATAGTTCTGTCCAGGGGATTCCGTCCGTCTACTGGCTACAGTGTACGTTCAAAGATGCAATATTCGGCGTTAGTTTTCATCGAATGCGTCTAATGCAGATCGATAACTCTTGCGTACACATGAACAGAGGCGGAAATATATGAAATTCGAAATTTATATTAACCATGTCATGCATGACGTCACAGCCGTTCAAAAATATCTAAATTTTCAGCTGTATAGAGCCGTTTTCTAAGACCAAATGTTTAAAAATGACTTTGACCGAGTGGTACATATGGGTTTTGGAAAATATACTTCTTGGAACCTTGTGAACTGATGACAGAGAATCACAAAGAACTCCCCGAGATAATAGAGACCATATCGCAGGTTGTTTTTTTTGTGTGTGTTCGTCATATATGATATCGGATTTCCTACATTTTTCAACCGATTTCAACAAAACTTCACTTTTTTTGGCAGGTAGTGTTTCTTATTATCTTACACACTTATTTCTTAATTTTTACATTCAGAATGCTTTAAAAATTCCATTTACAAGACAATTGTTTATAATAAAATTCTATTCAATCGGTAGACTCATAACGATTGAAAACAATGTTTTGTTTGAGTTTGGGTTTGACCAATTCGTAAAAAAAAACAAAACAAAACAAAAAAAAACTAATTAAGACATGAGTGTCCGTCAACCTTAAACAATAATCTTTGTCAATTCAGTCTTTATGATGGTCGATATTTGATCTATCTCTTACTGTTACATCCCCGGGCAACGCCGGGCTCTACTGCTAGTTAAAAATATAACGATTCTTTAAAACGCTCGAATGTATATGCAACTATTTCAAAAGTATCAATTAGTAATGAAACAATTGTTTAAAACAAAATGAATGATTATAAAGAAAATCAATGGTGACCTCCCCCACAGAAGGATATGGAAACAAAACTATAACAATCAAATTTCTCTAATACTAGAAAAATGCTATATTATTTTTGTGTGATTAGCCGCGACCTTCAAAGAAGTCTAATTTAAAATAATGCGCAATGCTTTCTCAATTCATTCTCGGATGAAAATTGTTTGATGTCCACCTAAATGTGTATTTGATCTGAAGACATTACACATATTTTCATTAAAGTTCTGATCTGTATAACTCGTCGAAACATCTGTATATTCTTAAACTACACAGATGAAAAAAAAAACTTGGAACAAAAACATGTATTTCTAAGTACTGATGGTGATAACATCTTTTACTGGCCATAAGTAGAAAGTTCGATGTTATATTGGAAATGAAAGAACGCTTCTATTTAGATGAGGAAAGCGACTGTAATATTCACAAGACATGTTGAAAGTAGGTGAATCAGGAGAAAATTATGAGTAATCTGCCTAACATTTTCGTGAGATTGGATTGAAAGAAAAACATTGTTTTAAATTATTACACCCCAAGCAAGGCAATAAAACTAACTATGACAAAAAAAGTATGGTGACATAGAATATGAGAAAAAAAAACAACACTGTTAAAAGCGAAGACAATAAGATAATGATAATTAAGATTGCATTTAAATTTTTGAGTATCAAAATTGGATGGGAAGCAAAAAGACGGAAGAGTTTCACAAGCCGGAAGTGGTGCTAGTATGTCTTTCAAATAAAAGGCCTAAGAGCCACCCAAAGTAGAGGGTATTATGTGGTATTGTATTTAATTCTTTTCCTTTTAATCGTTTCAACTCAAGCAAAAGAAGAAAGCCACTAATAAGAAAGAGTGATACGAAATATTAGAAAAATACGTTATTAAGGAGAGAGAACAACAAAAGATGTATGAAGAAAGCAGAATATAACGATTTGTATTACTTTAAAAACTTTGAAGATCAAAATTGAGTGATAAGCAAGAAACAGGAAGAGAGTCCTACAAGTTAGAAGTATGAAAAAAGAAATCATTAGCATAGAACATATAGTTACACCTAGCTATTTTAAATGTAAAATGATAAGACCATGCCACCAATCTATTACTGCGATTAAATTCAAAGACTAGATACCATATAAAATAGTTCACCATGTAATTAACATGAAAGCATTTACAGAAAAGACACACGGAAGCTACATTACTGTGGATGGAATGTGACTGAATTCGACATGCCAGTCCTGGTTAAAAGTAACTCAGGTTACTGCAATATTTTCATGCTGATATTTCGAAATCATAGTTTATATCTTGGGTTTTTCTCCTCCTGAAAACCATACATTGTCTCATTACAGTTGGTGGATAGTTCTTTCTTCTTGATTTCTTGTACTATCAGCAACAAGCATGAAGAATCTGTGCTCTAAGAATTCACAGGAGAGCATAATAGCCGACCATCATTCACGTTTTCCTAGGAGTGAGGTTATTGCTAAGTTATTGGGAAGGTATAGCCAAAGAACGCGAATAAATCTGCTATGACACAATTGTGTTTGTTCAAATGAGTCTCTGCTGAGTGGACCTTATTTATTTTTCATGTGAGAGTGCGATAATCTTGTATTAGCAATGGTGCAAACAACATTAAACTCACAGCCTTGGTCGCAATCTCTTTTGAATTCATTCTAGCACAACAATCGGCGGCTCCCGAACATTTCTGTCGACTCAAAGAAAATTTAAATGACGCTATGGCATAATCAAATATACATACATATATATATATATATATATATATATATATATATATATATATATATATATAATCCCTCATTTATACATGTTTCATTAAAGACGACGCAGAGAGAATTGAGATAAAGCTATTTATTTTATTTTTTCTCTTAAAAAAAACGCTCAGGGTTACAGAACATCTGTACAATTTCTACACAGACTGTGCCCAGAAAAAAAAAAACACTTGTTCGGACACAAGAAAAATATTAAGTAAAAAAGCATAATCGCAGTTCCTTGTCTGTCGTCTTTAATGAAATACACACACATATATATATATATATATATATATATATATATATATATATATATATATAGAGAGAGAGAGAGAGAGAGAGAGAGACGATGCTATGAGAAGGAAAGTAATATATGAATTCAAACGCTCACAGCATTAATTCACTTCCCAATTACTACTATTAAATATCGTTAGAATTTGTCCCTGCTATTTATTTCTTCTTATTACTATCTCTTGTTCCCACCTTTCCTCCCCTAGCCCTCACTCTTAGGACGCTTGTGAAATGCTGTGCCTTAACTTTTGACCGTTGTTATCAAGGAATCTATCCAGACTAGCCATCATTTAACACCTAACCCATCCTTCACCAAACTGCTATCAACAAGCACTATTGTTTCACTCCGTAACATTTTTGCTTTAACTATATTTTTTTCTCAAACAAATGGAAAAAAAAGAAGTGAGGATCCACATTCGGCTTGCTTACAAGAAGAATTGTTCATAACCATTTTTGGTTCTCATCAGTCGAGTTGCAACTGAAATGCAGTGAAACGAAGTTTCATCTTTGTAGTGAGTAAACTGTTTTTGTCTATATGATAAATATATATATATATATATATATATATATATATATATATATATATGTGTGTGTGTGTGTGTGTGTTTGTGTGCGTGTGTGCCTGTGTGTTATCAAATGGATTCAGTCTGACAAATATTTCATATATTTTCTGTTTATATGTTATTTACTTAAATAAATAATATCTACAAAACATAACGTGCTAATACCTTTGGGAAAGGTAATTATCCTCTTCGTCTCGCCCCACCAGCTATGGATAAATAGCAGGAGAGATTGGGTTCTATAACCTTGGATGGCAGAAGGACAAGTGTTCACAACCTGCGGAGAGTTGTTTGATAACTGCACTTGCATTCGTTGAGGCGTGTACAGTAGACACCCATAAAGTCAAATCTCTTCTGTTATGTCGATTACATCTTTAATATTTCTTAATGGAATCTTTGATCGTGTTTAGCTTTCGAAAGCAAGACGTACACTTTAAGTGATACAAAATTCCAGTTCTTTGAAATTCGCATAAACCTTATTTTATTTTATCTATTTTAATCAGAACATATTTCTATGGATATGTGTTTTACACGTAGAATCTCAGTGCAAGTAATGAAATCATGTGGCTCGAGTTCTAATTGCTGCCTCGTCGGTTGCATTTGATGATGCAAACCTATTCATGGCAATAGAATCGATGCATATTTTCTCACCTATCCGCTAAATTAAAAAAAAGTCCCAAATCAAACCAACAATTTAATCAGAATTAAATACAATACCAGACTGTGACCCACTAACTTGACAGGCTCTGGGCATTTCTGATGTGGACCCAAAGTTGGGAGCACGAAAGGAAAACACGGAACATGGATTAGAGGAAAGGAAGATATATTAAATAAAACGTTACAAAGATAGTGTAAGTGTAAGCGGAGCTTACTATGTACTAGTGTCCAATATTGGTAGTCGTACGTGGCTGATACTACGGTATTAGAATACTCTCTCCTCTTCTTCTTCTTCTCTCTAGAGTGTTATGTCACATACTTTATATAGTCATGAAAGAGTCCATGTTGTAGGTATGTTACGGTCTCACAATAATTTCATTGGTTGAAAATTAGTATAATAAAAAATAGAGGGTATTTGACCAATGTCTGAAGGCCATTGATTGGTGATTCTGTCACTGAAACTTATAAAATTTCGTAAATAAAGAAATTAGATAAATCAAGACAAACAAATTCAATATTTTTTTTATCTTGGAGATTTATCTGGGAGGTTTATCTAATTATCGACTTAGCAGCGCCTTCATTAAATTATTCCACTAAAACATAAAAAAAACTACCCAATCAAACTTACAGCTTAATTAATCGTATCTCAGATTCATTGATATACCCCCACCCCGCATAAAGCAGCTGCCCTGCGACATTTCTATATATACTTTCATGGCACCTAGATTTTTTTTAATTTAAGCGCAGTACTAGATTTGAAGCAAGGTCTCATGATTTTACATTTAAAATAGCTAGATTGCACCATAAGTTCTATGCTAATATTTTCTTCTTTAGCACTTTAAGCTTGTAGAACTCCCTTCTGGTTTCTTGCTTCCAACTCAACTTTCATCTTCAAAAATATAAAGTAATTCCTATCTTTACATTTTGTATACTTATTTTTTGGTTTTTGTGTTCTCTTTCCTTAATAACGTATTTTTCTTATGTTTCGTAACACTTTATTAGTGACTTTATTCCTTTGCTTGAGCTGAAATGATTAAAAAGGAAAAGAATTAAATAACCTTCTACTTTGGGTGATTATTAGGCTTTTATTGGATGGGCATTAGTATAATATAATATATTATAGTAAACATCTCTTAACTTGGGTGTCAACCAGTCTATATTCAGGAAAATATCCATTTTCGATGAATAAGTCAACCTTAATAGACTCTAGAATTTTCCCCCGAATAACATGATAATTCAGGAAATAATGAAAAATAATTCATGGAGAGGCATAATTGCTTATGACAAGAAAAGACATAGAATTAAAATGTAATGTTATCTGTAATATTTGATATGAATGAATCTTCGTTTTGGCGTCAACTTTTTTTTATGGATATGTGCGGTTATGACTCCCTTACTGTCTTTTCCAGTCACCGTTTCGTCATCCATTTAAATCAAACACGTTACGTAGGTGACACGCTCTTTCAAACACAGTTTCGTTTTTAATAAAATAAAGGTATATTTGTTTTAAAAGCAATTAAATTTAGAGTGATTTTTTTTTTTCTTTTCTTTCAGTTAGAATTCGAAACCATGGATTAGTTAACAATCAAACAATATCCAAAGTCTATAGTCCAACGGTATGTAACGGGTAAGCTTATCTGGACTGCTGACGCTCTCTCTCTCCTCCCGTCCTCTCTCTAGAGCTGACTTATATAAGAGGGACCAGTCCATTTCTAGTTAGAAGGTGGGTGCGCCCTAACAAACCCATCCCAGCCGAAAATTGTTTTTTTTTTTTTCAAACATTTTGAGAAAAAAAAAAAATAAATATTTTTTTTTACCTTTTCGGGTCTATTATTAAATTTTGTGTCGCTTTACGTTTTCTTGCAGATCTGCGTTGTTTCTGCTCAGTCTGCGGTATTTGCAGGTCAAACGTATCAAACAATTCGTGTAATTCGTCTTCTTGTGGAGTTACTTCCGATTCATCGGTCTTTAAAAATAATTTTCTTCAACTGGTTAATGTGCCGTTTGTGTGTAAATTTGTTTCCTTGTATAATGTATACCATATCCCCAATGCTCTTTTTATTATTAAATTTTGACCCCTGGTTCCCGTATGATGTTGCATTATTTTTATAATTTTTTGAAAAAAAATTTTTCATTCATGTTAAATTTTCGCCTGGGAACCATAGCGACTGTTGAGTGTACCTTATTTTCTGGTATCAATTTGTCAAAAGCCGATTTGGCCTTTCTTGCGAACATTAGTTCCGCAGGTGATAGGCTTGATGGGGCAGATTTATTCGGGGTAATTCGGTACACTTGCAGGAATAGCTGTAACGCCTTTCTAGTCGGGGTACATGTTGCTTTCCTAAGAGCCCATTTCAGCGTATCGTCGAACCTTTCGGCTAGTCCGTTGCTGCGTGGGTGATACGGAGGAATCCTCACGTGATCAACTTGGAAATTTTGGCAGAATTCTGCGAATTCTTTGTTTGTGAATTGGGTACCGTTGTCACTAACAACAGTATCTACCACCCCAAACCTTGCAAATAATTCATGTAATTTGTTTATTGTATTTTGAAATGCTGGCCTCTTCATTTGAAAAACTTCGGGCCATTTACTAAAGCTGTCGAATACGACCAAATAATGCCATCCGTCATTTGGACCCGCAAAATCAATATGAATCCTTGACCATGGCCTGTCGGTTTTTAGCGATGGCTTCTGTAGAATTTGTGGTGATTTTGCTGCCAAAATGCAGCCTTTACATCTGCCGACCATAGACGCGATGTCGTTGTCCATACCTGGCCAGTAGACGTATGCTCTCATGAGGCTCTTCATTCTATTTATGCCTGGGTGACCAGCATGAAAGTCTTTTAGTATTCTTTTTTGGAGTGTGTTAGGGATTACCACCCTTTCACTGTATAATAGCACATTATCGCATAGAGAGAATGTCTCTTGAATTTTTCCATCTTTACTAGCTAGCTTATTTTTTATTTCTATTATATATTTGTCTTTTTCTGCTTCTTTTTTGATGTCCTTAAGCGATACTGGTAATTCTCGTATTGCGTTTGCCAAATTTTCTTCAACCTCGTCCTCTGCTCTGAGGGATGCGATTACCGTATCCTCTAAAGGTTCTGTTGCTTTTGGAATGAGTCTTGATAGCCCATCTGCGTGACCAATTTTGTGGGTGGACAAATATTGTATTCTAAAATTATAATTTAATAAAAGCAATCTATTTGCGGTGTAAGTTGGCAGACCCTTTTTTGAACCGAATATCGTTACCAGAGGCTTGTGGTCTGTCTGTAGCGTAAAATACCGTCCATGAATGTATCGATGGAATTTTGTTACAGCGAAGATAATCGCCAATGCCTCTTTTTCAATTTGTGAATAGTTTCGCTCAGCAGGTAGTAGTGATCTACTTGCATGAGCGATCGGTCGAACTTTTCCATCCTTCCACTTGTGCAATATGCACGCACCTACGCCGTGTGTACTGGCATCGCTCGCCACGATGATATCTACCTTTGGATCAAAATGTACAAGAAATAAATCTGATGTTTTTTTCTTTTATATCCTTGAATGCTTGCTCGCATTCTTTTGTCCATATCCAAGGTTTTTCTTTTTTTTAGTAGATCGTTAAGGGGAGCTCGTAGAATGTGGAGGTCTGGGATAAAGTCCTGGTAATATGACACCAAGCCTAAAAAACTTTGTAGGGATTTAATATCCTTTGGCTCAGGCATATTTTTTATTGCTGAAGCTCGACTTTTATCTGGCTTTTTCCCTTCTTTATTCACTATATGTCCCAGATACTTGATCTCTTCCAGGAGAAAATCGCATTTGTTTTCTTTCACTCGAAATCCATAGCTTCTTAACCTTTCGAAAACTTTGCGCAAATGGTGTTTGTGTTCATCCACCGATTCACTTTTCACAAGTATATCGTCGAGATATGCTATCGTGTAGTCTAACCCGGATAACATCGTATCCATAATTTTCTGGAATATTGCGGGTGCTGTCTTCACCCCGAACGGTAAACGTTCGTATCTGAACAAACCTTTATGCGTGTTAATGCATAGCAACTTTGCGCTTTCGTTATCCATGGGTACTTGCAAGTATGCCTCGCTAAGGTCTATTTTCGAAAAGACTTTTCCGCCATTTAACTTTGCGAACACTTCTTCGGGACTTGGTAGTGGATAGTGATACTCTTCTATTGCGTCGTTTAACCCGGTTGAAAAATCGGCGCAGACGCGAATTTCGCCCGACTTCTTCTTTACGTAGACAGCCGGAGCTGCCCAGTCACTGTATTCTGTTTTCGAGATCACACCAATTCTCGTTAGTCTTTCGAGTTCTTGGTCAATTTTTTCTAATGCAGCAAAAGGGATGCTACGCTTTTTTTAAAAAATTGGTTGAATATTTTTCTTCAGCTGTATTTTTGCTGATGCTTCAGTGCAACGTCCAAGTCCTTCAGCGAAAACTTCGGGGAATGCCGTTTTCAATTCTGCTTGTAGATTTTTTATATTGTCTTTGCTTTCACTAATGTTGTTGCGAAAAGAACTAATGGGCACGTCCCATAGGTTGAACTTAGTGATTGCGTCAGTCCCAAACAGGTTGTTTGTGTTTTTCATTACAACAATTTTCATTTTTATCGACTTATTATTGAAGGTTATATTTACCCATATTTCCCCTTCAAATTTTATCTTTTTTCCAAGTTACGGTCCTGGCTATTTTGTTGGACTTTAGCAACGTTGGTTTTCCTAGATTTTTCCATGTTTGTGTGTTAATAATGGAAATGTAAAATCCTGAATCTAGTTGCATTTTTACCTTCTTGTTGTACATTTTTACATGAAGGTATTTTCGAATATTCCGGTCTTGATCTTCGTCTGACTTGCTAACTTTTACTCGACTTCTTTTTAATCTTCTACACTTGGACATCTTATGTCCTACTTTCTTGAAATTTCTGCAAGTTTTATTTTTATATGGGCAGTCATTGTACCAGTGCCACTGGCCACATCCATAACATGCACTCGGAGGGATTTTTTTCTATAGTCTCTGTTCGTTCTTGTAGTAGGATACCACTTCCGTTCCGGCGATGGAGAACTGAAACGAGTCTTCCTATTTTTCTTTCTTCACATTTGCGATAGCAGTTTCTTCTATTTTTCTGAATCTTGCTTAATGCTTACGCATTGCTGACAGTACTCGGCTAGCTTTTGTAGTGTCATGTTTTGGTCATTTTCTAGTTTTGCTAAAATGCGTCTTCGCATTTCACTATCTTTTTAGACACTAAGCCTAGCACGAATATTAGACACTTGAAATTGTCCGCCGATAATTCGGACAAGCGAAAATCGTCACACGTCTTATTTACGATTGACGCGAACGTCGTGTAATCTTCCTGCTCGCTTTTTTGGATATTCAGGCATTTCCACCTTTTGTGAAATAATGATAATCTGGGGGTTAAAAAGCTCTTTTAATAATTCAATTGCTTCATCGAATTTTAAATCTCTTGTTTTTTGGGGCAATATAAAATCCGTAAATTTCTTATGTTCTGCCGTTCCCAGTTTTCGTAGTAATAATCTTATTTTTTTCTCGTCTGTCCATGTTTGGCAATCGACTTCATAAAAATCCTGATATCTATGATAATATCTTTCGAAAGTCTTTTCCTCTTCTGGGTTATAGGTAAAACTTTCGATCGTCGACCATATTGTGTCTTGGGAAAAAATACTTTCATCCGAGTCTTTCTGCTTGGACAGTATAGCTTTATGTATAAGTTCAGCCATTGCTAACTGTTTTCATTTTCTTCTTTTGTATTTTTTTGTGTAGCTCCAGAAATCGTTTTGTGTTTTCTTCCTTTTTCTCTTTCTGAAATTTAAGTTGTTCTTCTTGAATTTTTTTTAAGTTGCTCTTTCTGAAAACGTTCTTCACTCTCTTGCTTGTCTTTGCATCTGATACTTAATGAGTTCCAGCATAGTTGATTGAAATTGCTCCATGATTATGTATGTGTTAGAGAAAAAAGAAAAAATTATGTGTTTTTTTTTTTTCTCTGAGGGGGCAAAAAAATTAATCAAATTCTCTGGCACGACAATTTTTTTTTTTTAGCACAAAAAATTGGTTATTATAGCTTCCAATTTAATCAATAAGTTAATGTCTAACTTACAGTTTTTTTTTTTTGTCGATAACTTGCAATCCTTTTGGGAAATTGTAAATGCTTGAACTCTTTTAATTTTTCCCGTGTTGGAAATCGGTTCTTATTTCTGTTCGAAGCCACGTCGCCACTGTTGAGATGTTGTTGAGTTTCCCCGCGTGTTGTCATGTGTATGAATCAAGACAAACACAGTTGTAGAGGAAAATACTGGTATATTTGTAAAAGCAATTAACAATAGAGTGATTAGTAGAACGAAGGTTGGTTAGTATCTTGAAACAATATCCAAAGTCTATAGTCCAAAAAGCGGTATGTAACGGGTAATTTCGCTTATCTGGACTGCTGAATGCGCTCAATCCTTGTCTTTCGCTTCCTCCTCATTGATCTTTTCTTCTTTGTCTAATAGATTTGCTTTATTATGACTCATAATATAAGTTCTTACTCTCTACTAGAGCTGATTTAAGATTATATAAGTTCTTTTTCGGACCAGTCCATTTCTTCATCTAATTTTTCTGTTTGCTTCATATCCCATCTTCTTTGTTCACCGTTTAATTCTTCATATATTAATATTCCGTCTTCATCCTTCGCATTTATAACTCGCTTTCTTTCCATATTCTATTTTGATTTTTCACCTTTCTTATTTTATCACGTATTAATATTTCCTCTTTCCTCTTCCTCCTTTTTTCCTGATTCATTTATTCACATTTCATCCTCATTCTTCATCTTTGTACGTCTTCAAATATTAATATTTCATCATTTTTCATCTTTTTTACTTCTTCGTTTATTCATATTCCTTCTTAACTCTTCATGTCTGATATTCTTCATTTAATAATATACCATCTTCATTCCTCATCCTTAATAAGCCTTCATTTTCTATCGTTATTCTTCATCTTTTTAACTTGTACATCTAATATTATTTCATTATCATTTTTATTTTTTTGTATATTTATAATCCATCTTCATTCTTCATCTTTTTTACTTCTTCATCTATTAATATTTAATCTTCAGTCTTCATCCATTTTATTTTTGCATCTATTAATATTTTATTTTCATTCTGAATCTTTTTAATTCTTTTCTGTTCATTTTTCATCTTTATTCTTCATATTTCTACTTCTTTATCTATTAATATTTAATCTTCATTTTTCATTCATGTTACTTTTTCATCTATTAATATTTCGTCTTCATTTTCCATCTTCTTGCTACTTCATCTATTAATATGTCATCTTCAATCTTCATCTTTTTACTTCTCCATCTATTAATATTTTCTCGATTAAACTAAATTTATTTCATCATATTTTCGTTTTTTTTTCTCTCTTTTCTTTCTTTTCGAAACCATCAAACTCTTTCTTCAGTAATAGCTATTCCTTCTTCTAGTTCTTTGCAGTTCTTAATTTCTCTCTCCACTTAAAATACTTATTTCCTGTCTTTACGATCCTCCACTTTTTCTTTTAGTTATTTCTTCAAATTTCATCATAAATATTTTATCGTCTGTTCTCATTAATTATTTTGCTCTTTCTTCCACTTGTCCATAACATTTACCTCTTTTCTCATTGTTCAATTCTTTCATGTCGTTTCTCTTTTCAATCTCAACATGTCCGCTTTTTATTGACTCGATCCGACACTTATTAAAGAATCGCGTCTTTTTTCCTCTGTACAGCATCGTATTTCAGTTTCACCTGTTTATCAATTATTGTATTCGCCCTTCATTCTTTATGTCCCACTTCCTTTAATTTAGATTTTTCCCCCCTTCTAAACATTTCCATTCTTTATTTTCTTTTTGTCCTTTCCTTTTTTAGGCTCCTTTTCCTTATATTTTTCGTTTTTCATTTTTCTTTGAGTTACTATTTTGCTTCTTATTATTTCATTGTTCCAACGTCTCCAGTCGTGTCAAGCATCGACATATCTTAGAATTATTGCAACTACTTCAACAGACGTGAAGACAAACAGTCGCATCCTTTGCTCTTAAACATAACCTGTCATTTTAATATGTGACTTAAAAGAAGACGTCTATATTTAAAACGATCAGAGGTACAGCGCCTATTTACTCTAAATTAAAAGCCAAGCCTGAAAACCATTCCTGGACAACCACGAATCACTAAATGATTTTAAAGGAATACAATGGAGGTGGAATAATATGAATGGTCTTATCTAAATTATTTATATTCGGACTAATTTCCTCATCTTTATTATTGTTATCACAATCTTTTGGCAATTGTGCCCTCCGGTCTTCCCCAGATGTATATTGATTAGAATATTCTACAGGGAATTTCAAACTAAACAATTTATTTAATCTAGGGAGTAGACGGTTCTGGTTCCACTGCTTATGTGTAGGGATATCTGGTCTAGATCTTATTTTAATTTGGTACTGTTCAGTTATTGCTCGTCCGTTTCCACTGAGATCAAGTACACACTGACCGAACCAGGGATTGAACTCGCAATCATTATGTCACCAATTAAAAAAAAGAAAACAACACTTTTTATCTACGGAGCCATTGTCCCGTAGTGCAGATAGAGAAAAATCCTACTCCCAGGAATTTAGACAAATGTAATGGTGGACAAACTATAAAAGGTTGACAGGTAAGACTCCAAGATTGTGAGTATATGTGTCAGACCTTTTTGTTCAAACATTATATGGTGATTATAAGCTTCGATGCGATACAAAGCCGAACATAATGGACATCCGTGCAGGATCGAACTCACTATTTAGTCGTAATTGTTTTAGCAAGACAGGCTTGCTAACCAATACGAAGTGTCTTAGTGATATTCTAAGCATAGCTGAGATGATGTATAAAGCTAAAAGTATGGGACATTAATCAGGCTAGAACTATTCACTCCCACTTGAGATAATGGGATAAGCTCGATGTGGCCCCGTGATTTACTAAACGTAGCTTAATGGTGGCACAAGCCCGGACATATGGGATCGAGTTCACTACTCAGTGGTGATTGATCTTGAGAGACATGTATTGTAACCATAACATGACGTCGAAGTATTCTTTGCTAAAACGTAATATCGTGTTTTTCTAAAGTCTAACTTAGATGTGGCACAAGGCCGATGGTATAGGTAACACAGTAAGGATCGAAGGCACTATACAATCTTAATTGATCGCGTAAAACTAGCTTGTTAAGCATTACACCAAGTCGAAGTACCGTAATAATTTTCTGAGCGCTGTTTAGATCTCGCAAAGTCGAAAATGTGGATCACCTAGTCAGTATTGAAATCTTTACTTTGTCGTAATTGATCTAGCCATTACAAAATTCCTAATATGATCGTGAAATAAAGAATTCCTCAATAATGTAGATTTTCACAGACACTTGAACTTTCCCCTGTCGGGGCATACTACACGTTAGCTTAAAATGAAGAGTGAAATATTTCACCAGCGCTAACATTTTGCTGGACCCCTCAAAAAATACAAAGTTACAATTATACATGCCTTATACATATATATATATATATATATATATATATATATATATATATATATATATATATATATAGAGAGAGAGAGAGAGAGAGAGAGAGATGCAGATATAAAAACAACACAAGGCTAAGTTTATGTGGGATGAATTATATTCTCCGTATCTATGTGTGGAAGCTTAAAAAGTAAGAAGTTTCATTTTCTACTCCAAATTCGACTCATAAATTTAGATTAGGTTGAAAGAGTTCATTTCACTGCAGCTCTCAAGAGCAAAGCTATCAAAAACAAATTAAACTGAATGGTATTAAAACCAACATGCTCTTTTTTTTTACCCAGATTTTCTATGAGTAAGAATCTTATGCAAATTGAGTTTTGGTGGATTCGCTATTAACAAACATTAAAGGTTCAAGCATGGAGCTTATCTAACCTGCTGTCTTCACTTTTGTAATATACGGGCCGACTGCATTTAAACAAAAGAAACAAATTATTAACCCCCCCCAAAAAAAACCCTTTCTGTATATATTTTTATGCCAAAATCCAAAATCACTTCGGATTTAAAAAAAAAAAAATCAAGTCAAAAGGCAACCATATAAAGGACATCATTGCAATTCTTTTACTGGCGATATTTTCAACGTAGCTTAGAGGTGGCACAAGGCCGAACGTATGGGGCAGATAATGGGGATGAAACTCACTATTCTCTCGTAAATGATGGAGTGAAACAAGCTTGATAACTGTTATATCACATCGAAGTACCCAACGATTTTATAAGCGTAGCTTAGATGTTGCACAAAGTCGAACGTATGAGGCACCCGGTGGGGATTGAACTAATTATTCAACCATAATTGGTCTAGCGAAACAAGCTTGATGACTATTACATCACATCGATGTACCCATTGATTTTATAAACGTAGCTTAGATATGGCACACGGTCAAAAGTATGGGGCACCCGTTGAGGATCGAACTCACTATTAAGTCGTAACTGATCTGGCATGACAAGCTTGATAACAGTTATATCACATAATGTCAAATGATTTTCTAAGCGTAGATTTCACGTGGCTCAAGGTTAAAATATGGGGCATCCAGAAACGAACAAACAATCATTCGTAATTGTAAATGGTTTATTAAGCGTAGCGTAGCTGTCCTATAAGACTCAAAGTGTGGAGCACCCAACGATGATCAAACTTCCTACAAACATAATTGATCTATCAGGACAAACTTGTTGATCATTACACAACTTCGAAAGGCGGATCCTAACATATTTATCAGCGTAAACTTTTTGTATTATGCTGTTTTTTTGCGTAGATTAGGGTAAGAAATATGAAAAATTAATTTCGAGAATGCCTGAACAACATTTAACAAGTTTAGACAAACCGCTTTATTGAAACTCCGACCAGATGTGGAACTTGTACGTGTTCATGTCATACTGTTGGCTGAAAATGAGTGAGATATATTTGGAGGAGATGTGTAAGAAATCAATTGCAAACATGTTTCATCTCCCTTAGAAGCTAGGACTATTTACAAAAATGAAAACTGCTCTGAAATGTTAATGATTCAAAGCCAGCGTACCTGATATGTAGAAACTAGAGGTATTCCAGAAAGTTATCGCATTAATGTTTCCAGCGACGACACAATCGTCACACGATGTAGAGACCTTTGAGGGTGGGGGGCTTTGAAACTGACAATAGCCAAAATTTGACCGGATAAGAACAATTTCGGTTTCTTATGGCTGTCTCGTGAATTAAATCGTCGCATCTCGTAGTTTAACAGTCAGCAGAGATCGTGGTCGTCGATAAAAAAAATAATGAGGTTATGGAGTGTGTCTGTGTGAAGAATATATATTTTTTATATTTATATTCCTCAGGCATTAGCAAAACCTTAAACCTCTAGATACATTCAACAATACCAAAACAAATAGATTCACTTGAGGCAAATAAAACAACATTCTTTATTAGGATCACCAGATATTTAGTGCAACTAATATGAATTAGTCGAACATTTCGATATCTTACGTATAGAAGGAGTATATTGTAAAAACAAAAGCGTCTTCGCCAAAACAAATGAAAGAGATATCGCTTAATATTATATATATATATATATATATATATATATATATATATATATATATATATATATATATATATATATATATCTCGGTTGTTTTGCGTATTCGAACAAATGATTGAACTCTTAACCTCATTGTATGTATTGCTTACATATGTGCTTACGTTTTTGATATGCTTTTTATTATAATAACTGCGTTTCATTGTTCATTATGAATGAGATACCGATCGTTGTATTTGCCATTTGCTGTTTATTTTTGCCAAAAGTAGATTCATCTTTTCTTAGAAATTGGACATCGAAAAGTATGTAAAGTGGAACGATGAAAACATTCTCGGAAGAACGTAAGGCACACAATGGTCTTCATTAGTTTGAGTACATATTACAATTACATTAATAGAGACTCTTGCTGTCTCACGTACCGTACACACACACACACAAAAATATATATATATATATATATATATATATATATATATATATATATATATATATGTGTGTGTGTGTGTGTGTGTGTGTGTGTGTGTGTGTGTGTGTGTGTGTGTGTGTGTGTGTGTGTGAAACATCTGGCCCTCATAAGCGTTTCGAGGCCAATATCTTGAGTAGGGGAACCAGATAATCCATTTGAACTAGATATCCATTGAGCACTTTCTACTTGCTAATCTGTAAACTACTAAAAATGCTCGTAATTCTATACGTATTTTCCGTCCTGAGTAAATAAACTACATCCGCGTCCTTGGTAACGCGATAAACTACGTCCTCTGATGAGCGGGGAACCACCTCTTTTGCTGGTATTCCCAAGTCCACCCTGACCCGGGGTGGTAGCACCTGTTATGGTCCCAGGTATGGAAAAATAGAACACCCAAACTTGTGAAAAATAAGTTTTAATACCAGAAATACTTTGTCATATATATATATATATATATATATATATATATATATATATATATATATATATACCAGCAATAATTTTTGAAGGAAAATTTATTATCAGTAATACTTTATAAAAAAAAAAAAAAGCAATACAAACTATATTTCCTAAAAGAAGTTGGATTGTACTAAAAAAAATTAGTAATTGAAAAATGGTTCAATTATATATGTATACATACACACCTTTATTTTTATCAAACTATCGCTATGAATCTTAATCAAACAACCAACCAAATATACGTATTTTCTAAGTTATATCATATATATATATATATATATATATATATAAATCTCTCAGCGTAGTAGTAGTCTTTGTTCAGTTCTCCTTGTCCTGAAGAGCAAACGGGTTTGCTAAGCATAGCCACCCCATGTTCACCAGTTGTTCTCTTTTATACTTGGCTATCTAATTTGCAAAACGATACTTCGTAGGTATTAGATATTTTGTGGGACAGATAGTTGTGCTGTTACCTGAATTAGGCAATTTTACTGTACACCTGTTATATGTATGTGGGTATATGTATTTGTGTATGTATCTTAGTTGCATTTATGTAAGTAACGCCCAATACCATCGACAGATGTTTATTAAGAATTAAAAAAAAAAAAAAAAAACATTTGTTGGTTTTTAACTTGCATTACACACGCAAAAATATTTAACTGAAAAGCAAATAACTTTCGTCGTTTTTTAACATGTATGATACATAAACATATATACATGCACCCACGTACCCTCCAATTCTCATATATATAATAAAAAAACGCACCTCTAAATGAAAAAAAGAAAAAAAATTATGTAACATCTCCAATTAAGTAACCTGCCAGCGTTTTTAACAAAACGTATATTAGAGAGGAACGATTGTACACACACACACACACATACATATATATATATATATATATATATATATATATATATATATATATATATATATATATATGCTAGTATCAAACGATTTTGCAACCGCAAGGAAACTTGGCTTCCTGTGCCGCGCCAGGATATTTTTCTCCCCGGAATCGATCCTCCAGATCTACAAATCAACAATTCGCCCTAGCATGGAGTATTGCTACCATATATGGTCTAGAGCCTCTTTTGTTTGCCTCGGGGTTCTTGATAGGCTCCATAGGCGGATATGCAATATAATTGGCCCTGCTCTGGCATCTCGTCTACAGTCACTTTCTCATCGACGCGCCGTCGCCTCTCTTTGTCTGTTTTACAAATACTTTCATGGCAATTGCTCCGAGGAGCTGCATTCGCTGGTTCCCAGACTTCATGAGTTCAAGCGCCCGACGAGGCTGGCATCCTGCTCTCACCCCTTCACTGTCGAAACTCCTAAATGTAGCCGTCTCTTCTACTCCAATAGCTTCATGTCCCGCATCTCTCGCCTGTGGAACTACCTTCCCTATTCCAGTTTCCCTGAGAGCTATAATCTCCAGCTATTCAAATGTAATATCAATCGACATCTCCAGTTGCCTTGATCTATCCACTACCCTTCTCCTCGTCCTTTCCTCTATCACTCCTATCTGATCTTGCTCCAAATTTTCTGTAACCCCTTGCGCCCTAGTGGCTTCCCGCCTTGCTTGGGGTGAAACGTTTAAAAAAAAACAAAAAAAAACAAAACAAAAAAAAAATTGATTATAGAATGCGCATAGATCTCAAAATATGCTAAATATACTCTTACGTTTTCATAATTGTAGTAAGCAATGTATTTTCTATGAGCAAAGAAAGAATACGCAGATGGTTGCTAGCCAGCATAATCAAAAAATATTTTGCTAATAATAATTCGCTGTTACTTCAATAGCATGATGCCACTGCGATACGATATATTCCTCCAATTTTGAGGAAACCGAATTAATGTTTACATTACTTACATTCGGATTATCGTCCTAATCCTTGTTATGGCAACTCTTCTATAGTTGCACCTTCCGGATTTCATCAGGTATATTTTAATTTCGATGACACAGGGAGAATTCAGAACTGAACCCTTTATTTAATCTACGGGATTAGACCATTCTCATTCCATTGCACACGTCTTTTCTTATTTTTAGTACTGCTCTGTTAATGCTCGCCCGTTTCCACTGAGTCCAAGTACACATTGAACTCCCACTTACTATGTCACCACATTTACGAACCACGAAGATATTGTTCCGTAGATGTTAAACTTGGAGACTTCAACCTAAGCATACTGCTGATTAATGCTTCTACTGCTGCTACATTCCTTGTTTCAGTGCTGTTACTGTTAAAGACTTGTTGTCATTTGTCATTATCTTCACAGAAGTACAAACAGTAATTATCAACTTAGCTTGAAATTGACAGGCTATCAAGATGAAGCCATTTAATTTCCTTTGTGGAAATTTAAAATGAAAATATCAGTATACCACGTCTAGTTGATGAAATGAAAAGGAAAATTGCATTTTTGAAGTCCGTCCAATAAAAATCACCTTTATTTAATTGTTTTTATATAAGGAACACTATTTTAATGATATTTTTTTTAATGACCTTATCAATGTAAGCAAGGTATATTATTCAAAAGGTTTTTATTAAAATATATTGCGTTCCAACAAAAGGTTTTTAACGTTTTATTTATATTTTTCAGTGGATTTCAAAGATAACATTTGCACACACACACACACACACACACACACACACACACACACACACACATATATATATATATATATATATATATATAAATAAATAATACAAAAAATAAGATAAAATCTTTCAGACTCACTGGGTTGTATATTAATATTCTTTCGTTTTTATTATTATATCATTTAGATTCCTCGATTAGTTTCAGCCAATATGGTCATCATCTTGAGAACACATTTTTCTGCTTGCTGGTAGCAGTGAACTACAGAAATGAACGTCTTGATGGAGGAAAAAACCTTTTGTGTGCAGTTTTCATTTGATTTTTTAATTTTTTAGATTTTTAATTTTTTAGCATGAATTTTGGTCAACACTAGTGTTGGTCAAACAGTCGCTTTTAAGTTGTTATTCAAGATAAGAGCTGGATGGATTTATGCTGCTCTGAATTCCCTCAGTCATTTTGACAGTTTTTTATTATATATATATATATATATATATATATATATATATATATATATTCATTCCGTTCCAATATATGCCGCCATGTGTAGGCAACATCATGATTTTATCTTAAAAATAGTATTATGTGTATGTGCTTTAATACAGTTATTTTGTGATTTATAATTTTTTTTTCCATTAAGACGATCTTGTGATCAAAATATGCGGTTAGCTGAGATAAAAGGATGTAGAAGAATATCCCTCTCTAGGTGTAAAAATTTATCTCTGGTATGCAAAGAGACGTGTGATCCGGCGTTGTCAGCATGGAAGACGACACATTCCGATTTGCCAAGTCTTAGACTTTTTCATCGACTACTGCATTTAATCGTTTGGTAGAATAAAAAGTGTGTGAAAACGAGGAAAATAAATAATCTTCAGACAAAGCTGTAGAAATTTAAATAATGTTATCATTGGGTATAAATATACTCTTCGTATTCTTTTATGTTGAAAGAAATGAGTTATAATCTTCCTCGCAAACAATGTTCATAAGGACAATGTCTTGTTTTCTTTTTATAACACAAAAGGAATTGTGTTTGTCTAGGGTGAAAGGAATGTGTGAATTCATAATCCGAATATCAAAGATTTACCTTATTTATATATGTGTATGGTTTAATTTCATCAACTACTACTGCTGCTGTAATTAACAATGTTTATATATCGCTTGTGTAATTTCGTAATATAACTGTCCAAACTGGTTTATGGAAATACTTTACAAAGGATAAATAGTTTTCAAGAAGGAACGTTGTACGCAATAAGGTAATTTGAGTATGCGAAAATTTGAGAATTCAGTATTGTTTACAATCCCCGATAAAATTATACTGAAGACTGAATGTTGTTTATTAAAAAAATCGTATCAAACAAACTTAAATCTTAGATTTACTAAACACAGAAGTTTTATTGTTTAATCCATATATTTCAGCATTTTTAATTTTGATTTGTAGGAGGGAAGAGATTATTAATCATTTTTGGCTGTAATCTTTGGATTTTTAAAGCGAACGACAAGAATACTGTCTGTTCTTTCAAAGCTTGAATGGCGTTTGAGACAAAGTCGCTGATTGGTTAATAAATGCAAATCTTGGAATTTGATTGTGATGATCGCATAAGCCTAATTTTGTTAAAAATTGATGTGATATCTGCATGATCCTACATTTGAACTGAGATTTAAGTGATAATAGTCAAATTTATTGAATTTTTTTCTACAATTTTTAACGGGTTTATGACAGGTTCAATTGGAAGCCGAATTGTTTTAATTAAATGTCTCATCTTGCGGAATCAGCTCGAAATACGCATTGCGTTTATAATAGTCACCATATATATACCCTCACATTTTTCTTACGCACACTGCACACCACAATTTTAAGAGGTTAACTTTTCTTATTTCCATTTCTATATCCCACATTGTTGAAAACAGTTCATTTTTATAGCTTGTGCTCGATCGGTTCAACAGAGAATCGTAGATGAAAATACGGTTGATGAAATTATTTCCTTTTAAACTTGCGATGTCAAAGCAAAAGGTCCATTCACGTATTCATGTCACTCAATGCCTTATAGCGTATATATGATATCTCTGGTTCTCTCAGCGAGTTGGCCTCTCGTGGGGCTTGTATTATTTTCTAATCAGAGATTCGATATCGTCACCATGAACGACTGTGCCGTCACGTTCTTTCTGATAAAAAAATACGAACTTCGGTATAATAAAAGATATATATATATATATATATATATATATATATATATATATATATATGTGCTATATATATGTGTAATATATATATATATATATATGTATATATATATATATATGTATATATATATATATATATATATATATATATATATATATATATATATATATATATATACATATATATATATACATACATATATATATATATATATATATATATATTAAAGAATTCTAGAAAGAAAATTCGGATTGCCAACACACAAACAGAATGTCTCATATCGAGAATATTCCACATTGAACATGAAGAAAAATTTAATTATTTTTAATAATATGTAAAATCTCCACTTTCACCTGAAGACGGTTGCGAGACCAGACCAGAAACACGTGTCGTGAAATTATGTAAAACAAAGTATAATATTTTTTCTCAATAAATCCACATTACAACCAAAAACGTTTGCAGCACCCCTTCTCTTCTTTTAATATACATACTTTTCTCTCGTTGGAACCACTACAACATATTTCTTTTATATATATATATATATATATATATATATATATATATATATATATATATATATAGTATTCTGATGGATGTCGCCATCTCCATAAATGACACGTGTTTTTGTTTTTTTTTCGTGCATTGTTTCCTAATTTTTTTTTTTTTTTCGTAAATAAAAAGAGCATGAAATGTAAAATATATAGGTCTGCATACAATGCATTTCTTGATTTTTACAGTGATTTAAAATGCACAGTACACAAACGGGTCATATAAAAAGACATGGAAATCTCACGCTTTTAGAGTTTGAACCTTTGGCATAATTTTCAAGCGAACGAAGCTATATATTCATATGTTAATAGTTATGTTATTTATAACTATTTTAAAAGTAGTAATTCTTTTGATAGGTGTTACAGTCAAACAATACTGTGATTGGAAAAAAAAAATTTGACAAAAGAGCTCGAAACGGAATTGCAAGACTGATTCAAAGCCACGATGGGGCAACAGATTGCTACTAGATTTTTTTTGTTACAGTGAGGTTCACATTTTATGGGGTTCCGATTTGAGGTTTACAGAGTAAGAGGCACGGTTTTTGTAGATGGGTGGGGAGGATAACTGTTAAAAAATTAAATTTGAGCAGGGTAAGATTGTAGTTATCGAGAAAGCATTCTCTTGGGTGTCCGTTTCACAGTGCCATGGTTGGCTGCTTGATAGAGTACTTACTTCTCACCCATGGAATGCGGCTGATTTGCGTGTCATGTCGGGTTCGAGCCATGAAGATTTGTCCTAGCGGAACCAAGGAATGAACACTTTCCATGGAAGTAGCAATAAACCAGTTGGAGGCTTGCCGCATCCCGACTGTGAGAGATTGCAGGGTAGAAAATAATGTCTCCCAAAATGACGCGGGAACACATTTGGACTCTATCGAGACAGTCGTATTCTCTTTTGGACACAAGGTAGAGGAAAGCACGTGGTGCCAGATACTTACTGCAGACGTACAGTGAACCGACCATTTTACGTATATCTTTAGCGATGGGTCGTATGTACGACTTCCACTTGAAGTTGAAGGCCCAACAGTAGGTCAAGACACGCAGCTTCCCCGAGAGGACATCCATTCTTCATAACTGGTGAGAAACCGAGGTCCGATAGGCCATGACGGAATGTAACTAAATTTGTTTTTCGAGGCATTGGATATAACCTGGCAGTTATTCTCCCACTGAGGTGTTGATCAGCTGAGAAATCAGCTGTCAAACATCAGAAGTATACAAAAGAACATCTCTGAATGCAGGATACGTCGAACCTTGAAGCAAAAAAAAACAAAAAACAACAACAAGTAAAATATATTGCGTTCGGACAAAAGGTTTTAGCGTTTTATTTTAGTTTTTTTTTTTTTTCAGTGGATTTCAAAGATGACATTCGTATAAGTGTATAATTTGGTTATTGGGTTCTCTTATCAGGATATGGGCCCAATGGCCCCAAATTAGACAGATTTATGGAAAATTGTAAACGTCCTAAAAAGCATTGGATTTATAATGAAATCTTAGGCCCCACTCTCAACCTGAACAATAATACATACGAACCGTACGGAAAAGATAATGAAACTCCAACTTACATACATACATCCTCCAACCATCCAACTTCAATCATCAAACAAATACCCATGTCAATCAGACTCACCTCACATAAACATTTCCAACAACAAAAAATAAAACACTAAAAGAAAATATGATCCACACACCTCCACAGCCAAAACGCCAAAACAGAAAAAGAAATATTATCTTGTTTAATCCACCATACAAGAAAACCGTCAAAACAAGCATAGGTAGGACATTCCTAAACTTAATATAAAAGCCCTTCCCTGAAATAAACCGATTAGCAAAAAAAAAAATCAACAAAAATAACGTTAACAGGGCATCACTCTGTTCAAACGAACGAATAAATGAGCTGTTTACAACAATGTGGGGGATAGAAAGGGAAGTGAGCATCTTAAACCTCTTAAAATGGCGGAGTGCAGTGTGACCTAGAAGAATGCGATGCGATGTATCTGGTTGTTATTATAAATCCATTAATTATTTCGAGCTGATTCCGCAACACCAGACATTTAATTCAGTCAAGTCAGGGTTCCAGTTGGATCTTTAGGAACCTGTCAAAAATTGTAGGAAAAAATATTCAATAAATTTAACTAGTATTACTAAAATCTCAATTCTGTGTAAAAGTAGGATCATGCAGATATCACCTCAATTATTTTGAAAAAAATAACTTTACACGAACATCAAAATCAAATTCCTACGAACATCAAAACCAAATTCCCACATTTGCATTTATTAAACAATCAGCGTCCTTGTCTCAAACTCATTCAAGCTTTGAAAAAATAGACAGCATTCTTGCCGTTCTTTTTAAATATTCAAAGATCACAACCGTTATAGGGCCAAAATATGGCGTAATCAGCATAAAAGTAGTAAATAAGCGTGCCTTGTATAAAAAGTTCAGGATAATTCTATTAGTGTTTTAATAGTACTGGGGATATTTTACTCTCATACACTGTGACACTTAGTATCCATAACGTCGTTTAAATACTGACTCATATCTTGTTACTGGACTGACCGCATGACTAGATTTTTAACTATAACCATCCTGTGGTTGCCTATTCAGGAGGTTAACGCACCGTGTCACTAATCAAAATTAGTGGCGGATTGCTTTATGGGGGACATCAGTTTTATTCGAACTTCCAAGGCTACCGTTACGGTATCCCAAACGGAATTCTAACACTTAGCAGAAACTAAATAACTTAAAGATTTTCAACAGTAGCAACATCTAAAATGTACATCACATGTAACTCGAAAGGAATGTGAGTTTGACAAACTACACTAAATGAAACAAATTATTACGATGGAAGACCAATCAATACTGGAAAGAGAGATAAGAGTTAATGAACTTGAGAAATCTATTTTCCTGGAAAATCATTTTGATGGTAATATATTTTTGTAAATTTTAACCAACGGTAGTACTGGCTCCTGGGTCAAGGACACCACTAATATTACCATTCCTTTTAACGTATATACACTACCTGTTACACATCTATATAACTAAACTCTCTCTCATATATATATATATATATATATATATATATATATATATATATATATATATAAATAATGTGTATGTGTGTATGCTTTATTGTTATTTGATGGACGCTTTGACGGATATTTCTTTTGAATTCTTTTGTAAGCAATTTTATTTGCTTTCTATACTGTAAAGAGATGGGAAGGAAATTCAACAAATTATGTGCTGGCGAATAGAAAAATGATGCACCGTCTCTGACCCCTTACTCTACCACTTAAGTTGAAGCGCATGGGCTTCAGGGAAACAGATTATAGGCGGCGTATGAAACATATTAATGTAAAAGACGCCCGAAAGACTCGTAAATTTTACACATCACTCGTTTTCTCCGGCAGAAATGTCCGCGGAACTCGAAGATAGCTTCCACGAAATTATTCGTGTCGCCAAAGACAATAGTTTCCTAACCGGTGACGCGTTCATTCTGCTTATTCAATGTTCCAAGCCTTCGCCGACGATACGTCAAATCATCTCGAACATAAAGGTTTGTGCGTTCTTCTCGTAGTTCTGAATCTATCGGAATAATGGCGTAGTAATTTACTGAATTTAAATTTTTACATCATTTTCTTTGTCCCTCTTTCTCCGTCGCTGTTCTTGCTCTCATCTTCGTCACCGTATCGTTAGATAATCATTTTCTAGTTCGTTGCTGCCGTTTCTCCAAAGTTATTTTGCCTTTTCTCAGCTGTGATTGTGTCGATTCAAAATACGGTACATTGGTTGAAAAATATCACGAGAAAAGTTACTAATATGTTTAGTCAGTCCTATACAGTACTATCAAATAAGTCTGGTAAATATATACATTACAATTCAGAAGATTGAAGCCTCCCACGAGAACGGCTAGATCCCTGAGACGACTTTAACCTGATGACTGCCGATTTAATCTATTCGAGACATGTGTCAAGCGTTAGCTTTTGCTAAATAACCTTCACTTACAGCCTCTTACAAAAATGTCAACCTCTACCTTGATTTGACCTTGTGCCTTCTATTTGGTGAACTTTAATTAAAAAAAACGCTCCATTTTATTTTCTATCTTACCGTTTTCGCCGTTGATAATGTTACAAACCTTGAATCTGAAGTGAAGCAGCGACAATAAAAAGGTCATTAAAAGATAAAAATGCAGATATCTTTTCTCACCTTCTCTCGGACCAATCTAAATTGTTTTCTTCCTCTTCAAGCAGAAGAACTTTCTCACCGCCAGTCCAAGAAAGACGTTTTTCTAGTTTTTCATACTTCCTTCCTTCTTTCCTATATATATATATATATAGATATATAGATATATATATATATATATATATATACACGCGCCGAAATAAACAAACAGGGAAATATTTGTTAAAATCGTACACGGTAAAATGTGCTTAATTTCAAATAGGAAAAACAAACTTGTAGATAGTTCTTCTCCTTAAAAAGAAACATTACCGCGGTTTCGACCACCAAGGTTTCGTCAGGTGATTTGTTCATCGAATCAATCAGCAGCAACTCAAGAACTTAAATATCTTCATTCGGCAACGGAAGTGATGGTGACTTGTAATGGAACAATAAAAATATGAAAAAATGAAGATACACACACACACACATATATATATATATATATATATATATATATATATATATATATATAAGTATGTGTATGTGCTTCTGTGTGTGTGCGTGGGTACGTAGACAGTGTCTATATATATTTCCTTAGAACCATGAAAAAAAGATGGCTTGGTATTTACGCAGCTGCTTTGGGGAAATATAGCTAAGCTGATAATCAGAAGACCAATTATAGAATGTAACTGCCAGTAAATTAAGTAGTCTAATTATTGATTTCATGAAATCAGTAGAATATCCAGTAGGCATGTTTCTTGTGCAATGAGTTCCCGCGTAGTTGTACATTTCTTCGTTATTCTTAAAAGACTGATTAACTCCATTTGCCATTTGAATTGTATTGGAATTTATTTTAGAATTTTATTTTAAATTCCAAGAATAAAAGTAAAATCACAATATAATGTCATTTTGGTGGGAGGTAGCAGTTGTTACGTGAAAGTGATAATTAAAACTAATCTTTACATGTGTTATCCTTTGGCACTGGATTGTTACGGGATTAATAAATATTAATAATTACAACAGATTGTTTAATCGTCAGCTAGAAAACCTGCAGTTGATAATGAATAGTCGGATATATGAAAAGGCTTCACTATCGTTCCTCGTCATTGGAATAAAAGTCGATGGGAATAAAACAGTTGATTAAATAAAAACGATAAACAGACATGGCAAATACAGCTCACACATTACGAAGAGCTTTATATGGGTGCGAATAATTACGATGGCGATAAATGTATTTAAAGAAAAGCTCAGAATAACAACTGATAATTGAAATATCCTCGCTTATTTGATGAGATCCGCTTTCGATCTTCTTCTATGAATCATGGCCCTCCGCAGTTTCTTCTCCTTTGTATCTCTTAGCAACGTTTGTCGAGATAAATTTGTAATGAAATTGCATTATTATTGTAGTCATTTAGGGTACTATCGTAGGGAATGCTAGACAAACTCCTTACAGACGAAGAAGAGGCTCTACAGCCAACATAATGTGGTCCTACAGAAGGATGCTGTGGATATTATGGACCGAACATGTGTGCAACGATGAAGTTTTGAAGAAAATGGAAATTTATAGGAAAGAGACAGTTGAAATTTCTAGGGCACATATTGAGGAAAAACGGCTTGGAAAATCTGATACACACAGGACAGATTGAAGGCAAGTGGGGCAGAGCAAAATAATACATAACGTACTTAGTGAGCTTGAGTAAATTGATGGCGGAACGCGTTTGAGGAGAAATAACAAAAAGCAATATTTATTAAGAGCTACAAAGGGGAAGACATTTTGGATTGACATGGTCGCTTAAGTCCTGAAGATACGGCGCGTAGAAGAAGAAGAAGAAGAAGAAGAAGAAGAAGAAGAAGAAGAAGAAGAAAAAGGCATCAATCTTCTATTTCATTGACTTTGTTACCCACACACAGAAACGTGTGTCAGGTAAACGATAGTCAAATCTGAGATCATTACTTATTAACAGAGCGCTGAATGCTGACTTGCGTTGCGTGTTGACTCTGGCATCTTGTGGTCTATGAACAATTCTTCCAGGCTCAGCGTGACATGACAGATTGAATAAGCAACGAAGAATATCCTTTGGTTACGCGTCCTCTCGTATTTCAACGGAAGGCAGAATAGCAGTAGCATAATTTCATTCAGGAATCGAGAGGAACGGGGCGATATAGAGGACGGATGTTAACATTTTGGTCAAATACCCTTAGAATAAAAAGTGAGAAGGTTTTGATTCTTGCATCCATAATTGCTGTCATAGCTTGTTCTTTGGTCTCATATTAAAATTTAAACAAATTTTACGCCGACGAGTTTTAAACCACCCCTGATCAGCTCGTGTAATCATTCTTCCGACTACTTTGGACCAGTCTCCGCTTTATGCCACATAGGTAAACAAATACATTTCCCTATATATCACTGTAAAATCTGTGTGTGGTTTTGACATTAAATAATAAAACTATATTTAATTACATTTGAGTGCTCCTCATTTTAGAGCCGTTCAATGAAGAGACTAATTTTGATATGGAAAGAGCACATTAGTGACTGTCGACTAGTGATTTGGATTGTACAGATACAGGGTATCAGCAATTATATTTCCTGATATGGCAAATTTCAAGAAAAAAGAGATTTTCAATCAAGAAAATATAATTTAAATCATATTTCATTCGATATATGTTTCCCTAACACATCCTATTTCATTGTCGAAATGTAGTGAAGAAAACTACTTCAAATATTTTTCGTATTATCGTATACAAGAAAAAAAATCAATAAATTAACACGATGGATCATGTGCTATGATAATAACAAACAATTCACATTACATACAAGTAGATACATCGAGGTTACATCCGGGTACGTAACTTATGAATAATAATAATAATAATAATAATAATAATAATAATAATAATAATAATAGCAATCGAACATAATGGGGCCAACAAAATGAAGGCCCTCAACACCTTAGCTATACTCGTAGTAAAATACAGCTTCAACATTATGTAACGGAAGTTGAACGGCTTTAAAACAATGGACATCAAGACCAGGAAAATGCTCACCCAAATGAGGATGCACCACTCGAAATCAGACGACGATAGGCTGTATTTATTAAGAGCTTTAGGAGGACGGGGTCTAATCCAGCTTGAACTAACTCTAAAAATTACAACAATCGGATTGGAAGCATAACTCACGAAATCCAGTGAACCTCTCCTACAAATAGTAAAACACCAAATCCACTCCATCAACAAAGAAGCTGCTCTCCTCAAGAAACAGCTTAATACACCTGAAAACCTAAAAAAACAAACAAAAAAAACAAAGCGAATACCATCTACGCCGAACGAATAAATCAGAAAGCAAAACAATTGGCTAAATGAAATTACAAAAAAACAAAAAACAAAAAACAATGAATTACATGGCAAATACCTAAAAAGAACAGAAGAAGCTGATGTGGACCAATAGAAAAGCCATTAGTGACTGAAGAACACCTGGTTGGAAGCTGAAACAGCAGGACGAATTATTGCAACTGAGGACCAAAGCCTCGCAACCAGATTCAATAACTGTCACATAATCAAGGATGGAACTAAACCAAAGTACCGGATCTGTTGACAACATGATGAAACTGACGACCATATTATCTCAGGATGAACGTAACTAGAAAAGATGAATATACTCCACACATAACAAGGTAGCGACATATGTACACTGGAAGATATGCAAGAAATACAAAATCCAAACCACTGAGAGATGGTATGCGAACCAACCAGATACAGTTACACAAAATAATGATGTAACTATCCTCTGGGACATGCCAATTCAAATTGACAGGAAAATAAAAGCCAACAGACCTGGTATTATCATAAAATACAAGAAATTCAGGAAGTGTATGCTTATTGACATAGCACTACCATCTGAGAGAAACACCTCCATGGAAATTATTGAGAAATTGCCCAAATCAAGGACCTGGAAATGAAGATTAACAGGATGTGGGGAATGAAGAATGAGACATTCCAATAGTAATCAAAGCTCTGGGCTTCGCGAAAAAAAAAAAGGAATAAACAGTTTAAATTACAGTGTCCCAGGAAACATAAACATACAACTTGCCTAGAAGATTGCCTTATTTGTATCATTCAATATACTAAGAAAATCGTATCAATTAAATGACAATTCTCTCCTAAGGCCTAAGGACCGTAGGCTGGACCCAACTCTATCGGATACAAAGTTGGAAACATAACATACACAAATAATAATAATATCAATAATAATAATAATAATAATAATAAGAAGAAGAAGAAGAAGAAGAAGAAGACGAAGAACAATTGATAAGGCAAACCCTGAAGAATGTAATGTATATTTGAAGATCTTTAAAAAAAAAAAATCAAAATAAAATACCATAGGTGATAAAGAGGTAGATTCTTTTTCCTTTTAAGTAACTAATTAATCATGTCTCCAATTCAAATGTGAGTCAATTTAATGACTAGGATTTTCAGGAACCTTCTCTCCAGCCCGGGTTTGACTTGCGAAACAAAAAATTTTGCTAGTGATTTTAGATAGTTAGATAGTTTAGATAGTAGAGTCCTTTCAAAAACTGACTTCCCAAATAATGAAATGGTGTTCTCCTTTTCCGGAACACAATTGGATGGGTAGAAGTGGTGGGAACCCAGCTAGTATCTATATAAGCAGAAAGAGACAGGAAGTCAGTAGTCGTATGATGAGTCAATGAAGAAAGGATGAGCAGTGAAGAGTCAGCAGTCGCCGAAAGGGTCAATTAAATTATAGCTGCTTTTACCGTGACCGAACGTTAGTAAGATAGCAGCTCCCCTCAGAGGATACCAATAATCCAAGTTGTAGACGGAGCCCTCGGATTGATTGGAAAATGTTCCAATAAACTCAATGAGGGGATTTCTGATAGCCGAATTGTACTCACAAATACAGCTCATGCATTACGAAGAGCTTTATATGTGTGTGATCTTTTTCCTTTATTTTTTTTTTAAATGATCAGTGAAAATTTGAAGAAGCCATTTCTGAACTTAGGTCTCTGGTTGGGACCCGGAAGGAAATGTATATACAAAGAAAAAATCAAAGGAAGTAATAATAATAATAATAATAATACAGTGATTTTCTATTGTCCCCATGTTGTGTAGTGCAGGATTAAAAGCTGAAAGCGAAGGTTTTATTCTCGCTGTAGAGGACCAGTTCATGCTAACTAGAAATTATCAAAGAAACACTAAAACATTGTGTTGAGCCAAATGCAAATTCTGTGAAGAAAATCTAGAAACAATAGAATCTTTTGTAACAGGTTGCATTGTATTAGTATCCACTGAAGAGAAAACAGGGTGATCCAATATCCGCACCAGTATGTCTGCAACATTTACGGAAAGGAACATGCCGATTACAAACCTAGGACGAGTAATAATTTTGTGGTACTTTACAATAGACAGAAAAAGAACAATCAAATCTAATCGTCCAGATATAGTGATTAAAGACAAAAAAAAAAAAAAAAAAACAGAATGTACGTTCTTATTGACTTCCTATAGAATTCAAGGAAACTTTAAAGACATTTATGAACAAGCAAGTATTTTTAAAATATGTATTATTAAATGTCTTATTTAGGTTTATTTATTTATTAATTTTTGTACTGAAATGTTTAGTGGAATATGTCTTGATGCCATTTCTGACCGTAGACCGCAAGTTGGTACCTGGACGGAAATGGGTATACAACAGAAATCAAAGGAAATAATAATAATAATAATAATAATAATAATAGGTGCATTAATATAAGGAAAGCACAACACACCGAATGAAGCTCCATGAAATAAAGAAAGCAAAGGTAAATGCAAAAACGATGGCAAGATAAACCGCTTCACGGTCAATACTCTGCCCGTACGAAACAAGCTAACGTAGACAAACCATGTACCCATCAGTGGTTACGTAGTGCAGGGTTAAAAGCTGATACTGAAGGTTTTATCCTTGCTGCACAGGAACAGAGCTTGTTAACTAGAAATTATCAAGCACGCATACTAAAATATTGTGTTATCCCAAAATACTGGTTCTGTGATAAATATCAAGAAACAATTGATCATCTTGTATAACGTTGCCTGCTATTGTCACCCAGTGAATATAAAACCCGGCATGATAGATTTGGCCAATATCTGCACTGGAAAATCTGCAACCTCTACGGGAAGGAAACTGAAAGTAATTGGTATGAACACCACCCAGATCCGCTTACGGAGATAGGACCTGTTACAATTTTATGGGACTACACAATACACACTGACAGAACAATCAAAGCTACCCGCTCAGACATTGTTATTAGAGACCACAAACAAAATAAGTGCCTCCTTATTGATATGGCAGTCCCTGCAGACTGCAATGTATCTTTCAAGATCATCAGAAAGCTATCAAAATACAAGGACCTTGAAATCGAAATCTAAAAAATGGGGCACCTGGAAACATTAACAATCCCTGTTGTAGTTGCGGCCCCCGGATTAGCTGGAAAATATTCCAGTAGACTCAGTGAAGGGATTCCTGGAAGTCCATGCCTTAAAGAAATAGGAAAAAATTGTTCTCACAAGTACAGCCCACAGGTTACGAATGACTTCATTTATGGAAAATATGTGTGTGACTTTTTTTTTTTTTTTAATTGGTCAGTGAAAAAAGTCATGAACCCAGAAAGAAACGTGTACACACCAGAAATCAAATGAAATAATAATAATAATAATAATAATAATAATAATAATAATAATAATAATAATGATAATAATAGCTATGGAGATTTTCTCTTACATAGCTTTTCATTCTCAAACACATGCGTTCATGATTCTTCGCGTCATCCTGTCGTTTGTTGCTCTAAGGAACCCGGGAAATTTTTCTATCCAACAATCATGTTATTAGTTGACTCCCATTGATCCATTGTATTTACTGAGTATGTAAATTCTTCAAAATCCTTTCCCCCATGACGTTTGTCAGAAACGCCAGCTGTCTCTATCTGTTTGCTGGTATATATTTCATTGTCGTCCCTATTCTTCTAAATCTTAGTTACTCGCACCTTCTATCCATTCTATTCTTACTATTCGCCGATAGATCAACATCTCCATCGATTCAAGTCTCTTTGTTATCTGCGACGAAACTGTCACAGATGATAAAGAGATTAATCTCCTATATGACTGTGAACCTATTCATAGTCATATAAGAGATAAAAAATACTGTGTTTAGTCAGTGCTTTCTTTTTTACTATCGGCGCAGGCAAATGACACACTAGTGATGGACATATATAGATATATGCGTGAAGGAACTATGACAAAAAGTAGCAGAAAAAAACCAAGAAGATATGACTAGAAATTAACTGCAAGAAGGCGATTCTGACTGTAATAGGTATAGTATAAGTTGTGAGATACGTATTCAAATTCATATATCTGTAGAAATTTAATTATCTAAATCGTGTTGTAACGGAAACAGAATATTCGGCGAAGAAATATGGAAGCGCATAAGAATACATAAATATATATATTTATATTATTGTCGAGACAGACAGATTTGCAATTACTACAAATTTGTTGAAGAAACACCCCCGATCTTATCCGCTTCAAGTCAAGGTTTAACTTTTATCTTTCCGACATAATTTCATAAATTGGGCTTCGTACTTCCCACTCATTGACCTATACAACAATCCCATTCAGTAACCCTCTACATAGACTGGCTATTGAGACTTCTATTGAGTGAACGTTAGTAAAATTTTATAAAATAAATATTTATATATTCATGTAAAATTTTAGAGATTATATAATGTCCCTTGCCTGTAATTTCAAAATTATAGTCTGCACTTCTGCATGTTCATACTTTATGTATGACTGAAACAGCTAAGCAAATGTCGATAACTGAAGAATTATTTAATATAAAAGTTAGTGTGTTTCCTTTGTTACCAGATATTTGTCTTCGGTGTTTGCTACAATTCAGTAAATACCTTATTGAGACTATTAATATACAGGCTCCGACTGAAATACTACCCATATTTTAAAGTTTTTAAAAATGCCATGATAACTGCTTTTATAATATATTTTAACAGTTGTTTAAACAAAAGTCTTTATTATTTAGTAATTTGATCTTGAAAATGACATTCTCTAATTGGTAGCTTCTAAATTTTTCCATCACCCGGAATTTCCGGTGCTTCCATGTGGCATTCGTTAAAACGATGAACCTATTGCCCTGAAATGTTCAACAAATAGCAGACATACACGAAATGAACACGAAAATCTCTATGCATTGCAATTAAAGATTCACCAGGCTTTAAACAAAAGCATTTCAATAGCAAACGCACAAAGGGCATCACTCCAAGGCATGATGGTGATTCACGGTATCTGAAAAATATGGTAGGGCATTAGCTAGATAAAGATACCATTGCCACTTGACTAAGTTCACTAGTACCACAGAGGTTACAGTTTAGAATGTGGAAGTGAATTTTTCTCGCACTATATATTTGGTTCGATACAAGCAATATTCAATTCAAGTGGGAAAAAAAACAGTAAAAAAGTCGCACGCGAAACTATCGGCTTGTTGTTTTTACAAGAAATAGCAGCCGTAAAATTTTTACCATTTAGAAGTTCATAAATAACCTGAATTTTATAAACACATGCGTCTGTCTATGAGAGTAATATCTGATAAGAATATCAGAAAGGCCATGCAACAAGTTTACGTATTTCAATTCCTCTGAACAGATAAACCATTTCCGCATCGTTATGTTAAAATCGGGGAGATATTCTCGAAAATATAATTCTTATTCACACAAAAAAATCAAAGAAAAAGAGACAATTACACACCTGGAATTTACTAAATGTGAAACAACAGGGAGACGTCTTTGTATAACCTTTGGTTTAGGAATCTACAGAAATCAGATCGCAGGCTCATAAAGAAGGGTAACTGATGTATATAAATATATATTGCAGGTTTCTGAGAAACAGATAAAAACAACTTCAACGTCCGCTTCATGTCCCGTTTACGATTACTGAACAAAACCTCTGAATCTGAAATACAGCCGATAATCATTTTAACATTATAATGTGCATTCCTTTTTTTTCCTGTTGCCAAACGAAAACGATCATTACAAGAATAAATCTTCACCACCTCAGAATCTATATGTATTTGTTGGTTTGATAGACATCATACATAAGTAAATAAGTATGAATATATGCCCATATATATATATATATATATATATATATATATATATATATATATATATATATTATAATTGTGTGTATTTAGGCAGCGTCTTTTCATTCATACACGTTTCATTAAATAATATAGAAAAGTGTTGTCTGTTTATTTTATTTAAATTTTTTTCGTAACGTCTGATAAGTTTAATAACATTATCGTTGAACGAAGAAAGAAATTCACAATATTGATCCATATCTTTTAATACAATCTAAGCTTTCGGCTTACATACGCTATTATAAAAAGATGTCAATTACAACATATTAAGCAATATACGGACATGACAGTGATGATAGTCTGTCATTGTTTACATAGATGATTTTTAAGCAACGATAAACACGTGCATATAAGACGCTAGAAGCGAAAATCTCACCGCATCTCATGACGTCACACATGACCACACCAAAGTGAATTGGAGAAGTATAAAGTATGGGAAGCCATTGGTATAAACCAATGGTTTCTGTTACCAATTATAGACATTTAAGGATATTTGTAGAGATGCAATAATTGATTTTGTTTAGGTTGGGTTTCAACTGTTTGATGTATAAAGCTTCAAGGATTTTTAGTTTTTGTCTATTGTTTTCATGTCGGAGTATAATTGTGTTTTTTTTACGGAATTGTGCGTGCAGGCAGGCATATTGTTTTAAATGCCTAAAAATGTTAGAGTTTTCGTTATATATTTATATACATACCTATATATATATATATATATATATATATATATATATATATATATATATATATATACATATATATATATATATATATATATATATATACACACACACATATATATGTGTGTGTGTGTTTATTTGTGTGCATGCATCCGTGTGTGTGTGTGTGTGTGTGTGTGTGTGTGTAAGAAAGAGAGAGGTGGCTCCCAAGATTCGTTAAAATGTCAGCATACCTGATGAAAAAATTATAAAACACTTAATAAAAACAATGATTTATCGTCATTATCTTTCCGATATTATTAAAAGGAATGGCGAAAAGATTTTCTAATAAAAAAAATATATTTTTAATCGTTTTTAGAACCTTCGAAATTTCAGTTAAAATTTTCTTCCGTCGTCAGCGGGCGGCCATGAATCAGAATGGGAATGTTGAACACCTTTTTTTCGGGGAAAATGACATTGTTCTAAATTCTAGCAAAAATCAGATAACTGCCTGACTCTAATGAAACTTTCAGGACATATTAACGAAGAAATGCAGCTATTTTTGACTATATAATGTTGAGAAAATTGGGGTAATTTTAATTTAGATTTGTTACCTCCCAATTATTTAATTTTACAAAATTGGGAAAAATTATTTTATATAAAGCTTAATGTTTATATTATTATTGTGAAAAATAGAAAGTCCTAATAAGCTTAAAGATAAGATTTATTCCACTTTATCAATACATGTGGGAAAAAACATCAACAACTTATATGTACAGTCGACTGTTCCATTCTCAACAAGGGTGAAGGAAAGATCTCAATTACTTCTGAATACTACAATTATTTATAAAACAAATTCTTTGAGAATTTAATTCTTCTTTTCTTTTGTCAAACAGGAACCTCATTTTGAGAAAACCTGCTCCGAATCCTAAAATAAATATCTAATAAAAGTAAGATATTATTTATTTGCATTTGCTTTTATGAATAAAATATTTTAGGAACACTACGATCTTTTTGCAATAATTGTATTCATTTTTTAAAATTTTAATAAGAATAATTTTAAAACTTTATATCTTTGGAAAGTATATCTTAATTTGTATCAGTCAAGTGATATCGTTATGAAATGAACACCGTAATTATGAATCATAAATGGAAAAGCGTTCTTTAATTCAGTGAACATCTGTATTTTAAATTCTATTTTTATTTCTTTGTTTAGCTATAAACATGCCATTTTTTTTTTAATATGTACGACGATACACTACATTATCAGAAAATAAAACGTCAACTATAGTAAATCAAATTTTATTGGTAAGTTTCTAACATTTCCTCAACACGTAAATAAGGCTATAAAACCAAAATACCTAAAATTACATAAATATTAGAATGGCTACAAAATTTAAAATTTATAAGTGTTATTGGAAGTAAAGAAGTATCTAAAAAATGTGTTTATGTTGTATTGGACATCTAATCAAAAGACAAGTATTTTTCTTATCTCGCAAACGTCAGGATATTGATAAATTTATCAACATTTTCGTGTTAAAATATAGATTTTTTATATTTATTTACAGTATGTAATATTTGTTTTAAATCCGATATATAATTAAAATTCAACAACATCAATTATTTTTACACAAAAAAAATTTCAGAAATGTCTATTCTTTTTTTGAAAATATCATTTTAATAAGACGAGTTGTGGTTTGTTGAGAGATTTGTCAATATAACTGACATTAGAGATTTAAAAATATATTCAATATACATTCGGGTTGAAATAAAGCAATGCATTTTGTGTATTGGCAAATAAAACTAAAATGATAATTTCAAGAAGAAATTTTATTTTTTAAAATGTATTTTAAGACTAGGTCATCAACTTTTATTGAGGAACAATTTATATATATATATATATATATATATATATATATATATATATATATATATAAGCAAATATATGGATATAGATCCGACAGTATGAAGAAAAATATACTGAAAAAATCAAACAAAAATCCTAATATGCAATATTATATTATATTAACATTAAAACAATTGCATATTAAAATGCATTTTCTTATTTTCTTATATTTTTTTCATATATATATATATATATATATATATATATATATATATATATATATATATATATATATATATATATATATATATATATGAATAATGTGCTATATTTATGGGATAAGGTGCTCATTATCAGAGATATAGGCGTGTGTAAATATAAAAATTGAACATAGAAATCAACACTTAGAGACGACAGCTGGCCTGATGATTGCATCTAGCATGAAACAGACTGTGGCCTGTAAGTGTTGACTCTTAGTTTCAATTTTATATATATATATATATATATATATATATATATATATATATATATATATATATATATATATATATATATATATATATATTACATATTATTCACACAAAACTAATGCAAAGGTTAATGTTTTAAATGGCGAGACATCCATCTCGCAAAAAATTCAAATATTACACAAAAACCTTAGATCCGTTATGAATGAATTGATCCTTGTTCATATAAATTTCTGTACGTATATAGTAGTTGTTGTTTTTACATGCTTTCGTCTGTTCATACAGACATCTTCAGGTATATAATAGATGTTGTTCTTGTTTTTTCTCTTAGTTAAAAATCATTAACCTTTGCATTAGTTTTGTGTGAATAATTCATGTATTTGTAAATTGATTGCACGTTTATTGTAATTTAAATAAGTGATCCTTGTGCGACTTTTGGTTAATAAATGCGACATTACTGTAATTATTGAACAATATAGTTCATGCCACTTTGACAGTAAAATTTACCAGTAAAATAACTTGTTCATTACCATATTCGGTATAAACGCAAACATTTTAAAAAAAAATTCAAAAATCAAACTCAGCGTTGTTTTGGCGCGTTCAAAAACCAATATCTCATTTTCAATAGCATTTCGGACAATACATATACATATATTTTCGATGTCCTCTTATTACTAAGAGAAAAAAAACAAGAACAACATCTATTATATACCTGAAGATGTCTGTATGAACAGACGAAAGCTTGTAGTAAAAAATAACAACTAATACGGCAGAAATTTATATGAACAAGGATCAATTCATTCATAACGGATCTAAGGTTTTTGTAATATTTGAATTGTTTGCGAGATGGATGTCTCGCCATTTAAAATCATTAACCTTTGCATTAGTTTTGTGAATAATTCATGTATTTGTAAATTGATTGCACGTTTATTTTAATATATATATATATATATATATATATATATATATATATATGTGTGTGCGCGCGCCTGTGTGTGTGTGCGCGCGCGCCTGTGTGTGTGTGTGCGCGCCTGTGTGTGTAACTTTCTGTTTTTGCTTACCTAATGTTATATTTAGCAAATTTTCTATTTATAGTCTCGTTGACTTTTGTCGATTGATAGTTTAAGTAATACGTCTGCCAAATGATAGTATGAATGATTTTAATCTATATTAAATAATGACTTCGTAATCTCCGCCGATTTTACGCTTAAATGACCTTGGACGTCTCTTCCGATCCAAGAAAAAACACTCTTTTCACAATGGAGGAAATATCGATGACAACCCCAATGCTTGCTGAGGACTTCCTTCAACGACGAGGATATAGATATACAAATTAGGTATCGTTTCTTTACTTGTTGCTGACGTTGAAAATCCACAAGTAATGTGGTTTCTGTTATTTGGTATAATTTTTTTTGTTTTTGTGTTTATGTAGCAATGATCCCCAGACATTTAAAATAAGGTCGTCTCTATTATCTACAATATTGAATCGCTAGAAACCATGTTAATTATTAATTTGCAAAGTCGGTTATTATTAGCTGACAGTTGAAATATGTCTGAATAAGCTCGGCGCCAAGTTTCAATCTGACTAGGGTTTTAGAAAATTACATAAAGAAAATTCAAACTATAACAATTAGACAAGATTTTTATAATTATTTCAAAAGAATTTTTTTTAAGAAGGCGTAATTAAAATGTAACATCTAAAATAATAATTAATAAAAATTAAAAACATGTTATTAAGAAATTTAATATATATATATATATATATATATATATATATATATATATATATATATATATATATATAATAAAATTAAATGGTAATAAATATAAGCTAATATATACATTTACAACAATATAAAAATGAAAGCTGTCCGTATCATTTGCAATTGTCTGGCAGGTCTTTTACCTTCTCATCACTCACTACGGGAGAACATTTGCCGATGGTATATTGTACAAACTGCCGATCCGTTGTTTGTACCTTCAGTCTTGTTTACTTAAGACGTAATATTTGGAAAAAGATGGTATGAAAAATTTACACAACCAACATCTGCGTGCGTATCGGAAACTTCATATATATATATATATATATATATATTATAAATTAATTGATTTAAAATATGTTTTTTTCGCTACACAGTTTTAACCAGGTTTCATAAATGGAAGCTAAAATCCACGAATTTAATTTTGTGATTAAATTAAAGACATTAGTTCCATTTCATCCTCAAGCGAATTTTGAGTAAAATTACTGGGTTTTAAATACACAGCTAAAACAAAATTCATGTTTCCAAGGTTACAGATAAATCTTTTTTTCTAGGCAGGGGTGGCTGGGTTTTCAATATTTAATGTATCAGTTATTGCCACGTTTGGGTCGTGGGAAGGGATGCATTTTTCAATGTAATCTAACTTCCGTTAAAGCCTGTCGTCTAGATTTTTTAAAATTATATTGTTAACGGCTAAAATTCTTACGGCATTTTTTTCCGTATATTTAAAGTATTTTACGATTTTTTAAAAATTTATATTTAAATATTACTAAAGTAAAATTTTCATTTTTCCGATTTAGTAGAATTTATTTATTTATTTAATTACAAATTAAAAGAAGTTTAGGTTAGAATTCATTTTAATTAACTACAGTTTTAATTACAACTTTATATATATATATATATATATATATAAGTAAAAATAAGTGGATAAATAATGCAAGTGAATCCTAATAATATAAAATGTTAAAATTGATCCACAAAGAGAGTTCACTGTATTTATTATAACAGAGCATATATACATAAATAAATTACATATATAAGAGAAATTTAAAAATATACTCCATATGTATAGCTATTTCACCCCGCAAATATTACCTTTCAAGTTTTGACAAAACCAGTGGGTAAGGAAATAAAATAAAATAAAAAAATGAAAAAGTAAAAGAAAAAAAGTTAAAAGAGAAAGAAAAAAAAGAAAAAGAAAACAGAAATGGGGGAAATAACGGAAAACGGGGAAGGATAATATAACTGAAGACACATTAAATCGTCTAGAAAAAGCTTAAAGAACAGTTTCATGGTGGTAGGTTCGAGGGTTACGTTTCACACACCATTTAATGTAAATTTGATTTATGTTTTAAAATATTAATATCTAGTTTCTCTAAGGAAAAATTACATAAAGAAAATTCAAAATATAACAATTACAGAAGAATTTTATAATTATTTCAAAAGAAGATTTTGAAGGTAGCGTAATTAAAAGGAAACATCTAAAATAATAACATATATAATATGATAATTAAAATATTAATTAATGAAAATTATTAAAAACAAGTTATATATATATATATATATATATATATATATATATATACACATACATATTAAGAATTGGACAAAGTCCGACAATTTATTAAAGACATTTTTATGTTTAACATTCTTTATATAGATAAAAGTATTTAAGTAAATGTTCTGTTTATAATAAACAGTATTAAATAACATTTACTGGCCTGAATGTTCGAGAAATTTTCATAGAAAATATTCGTCCTTTGACAGGATTCGAACCTGCATCCTATACGGAACCGTCATTTACGCTGACGTGCCTTAACCGACTCGGACACAAAAGAGCGTTTGGTAGGTAAGGTTTATAAGCAGTAAATTCGACCTGGAACTCTCTCTCTCTCTCTCTCTCTATATATATATATATATATATATATATATATATATATATATATATATATATAGAGAGAGAGAGAGAGAGAAAAAAAGAGAGAGTTCCAGTGAGACGGATTGTCCCTATGCATTCTCATTTTGTGGAACGGCCTCCTGCGTGTGAACTAACCTGGATAATACAACCTATGGTAATAACATCTTATTTTTGATCATTTTTTATATTTAAAGCCAGGAAATATTATTAAATTATAAGAATTCTGTTGGAGCTAATAATATTTTCAGTGATAAAAATCGTACTAATTAATCCGTAGATGTGAACTCATAACTTTTTCAAGTGTATTCTCCCGTAAGTAAATATAATGAACTAAACTAGAATTTGAACTCTGATCGTCGATTTACAGTTCCGAACCATTATCCCTTGAACCACCAGCACATCCGAGTGTGCATCACCGAGTATTCCCAAGCGGTTACCCATCGAGGTATTGAACTGGATCCACTTAACCGCGGTGGTCGTACGGCAACCGGTATTTCAACGTCATGTCGTCGTAAGACTGCAGTATTTAGGGCAACAAATAAAAAAAATATATCGTCTAAATACATCGTGATTTTGAGTATCAAAAATCTGATTATGGAATGTTACAGTAAGTTCTTCTTTTATAGAAGATGCTAAGTAGAATAAACAGCACAGCGCATTTCAAAAAAAAGGATGTAAGTATTATCATTAAGATTTTAGCTGTTTATTTATCTTAAGATCTTTGTGTCTTTTTAACCGCAACTCTCAGACGACCATTCTATGATCTTTATGTTTCAGCTCCAAACGAAATTAAAGAATAAGATGAAAGAGGAACGAATCAAATTTTCAGAAGAAATGGCAATATTTCATATATTTCATAAGTATTTGTAAACGTCTCGGTGTCTTTGGAATATTTGTTCATTTTCTATTTTCATTTTCAAATGAAGTCAGTTAATATAAAAATATGCAGAGTCAAAACAATGTAAAAAATAACCTTTCGCAAATAATATTAACAAAATCAGTCGGCCGTTCGAAATGATGTTTTTCTGTTTATGTTACGATAGACAAGAAAATACGTCGATGAAGTAAAATGTTTACGTGATTTTCACAACGCAGACAATTCATTTTTTTGTTTTGTTTTTGTTTTTGAACAGAAGGCATTTCAAAGAAAAGAGAAGACAATGCGGAAGTAGAATTAGTACTTCCCTTTTAATCTGCCGCCAACCCCAGAATAAGAATAAGAACAAGGGAAGAAGAAAAAGAGGAGAATAAGAACAGAGGGTGTAGAAGAATAAGATGGGGAGGTAGATGAAGAGGAGGAGGAGGAGGAACGAAAGAAGATAACGAAGAACAGAAGAAGATGATGAGAGGAAGGTGAGAGTTAAAGATAGTGGGGAAAAGGATGAAGAGTAATAATAGTTGTCGGACGGCTTTGCACGAAGAAGAAGAGAGGGAAGAAGAGTAGAAGAAACAGGTGCAGGAGAGTAGAAGTAGGAGAAGAAAAAGACAAGTATTAGTAGTAATAGTGGTGGTAGTAGTAGTAGTAGAAGAATTACGGTGTTGTAAGGAGGAAGAGAAGAGTAGAGGAAGACGTGGAGGAGGAGTAGAAGAAGACAAAGAGTAGAAGAAAACTGACAGAAGATGATTAGAAGGAGTCGAAGAGGGGGAGGAGGAGGGTTGAAGAAGGCGAGTAGAAGAAGACGTGTAGAAGACGATGAGGAGGAGGAGAACAGAAGAGAAGTAGAAAACTATGAGAAAGGGAGTAGAAAACGAAGAAGAGCATCAGTAGTAATAGTAGTAGTAGTATCATGGCCTTCAAGATCCCTTGACGAAATCTGTCATGACTGGGAGTGCGCAGGTGGCAGCATTGCCTGGAACATCTCGGAATGTTCTAAGGAAATTCTTAAGGTTCGAGTAGGTGCAATATGACCATAATCACCCGCTAGTAATAACTAAGATTCGCAGAGGATCTAGAAGAGAAAATATTTTTTTCGCTGGTGTTTAAAACCTTATCTCATTTTTCTCTACTATATCTTGTATGTTAGTAAATTTGTTTTCTGGAAAAGGTACACTGTACACTTTGTATTTGATATAGTACCTCAATAGACGAGAAATGTGTTGCAATTTTTTTTCAGTTCAAATGTTATTCACATAAATGCATTTATAATTCAATCACATCGTAGAGAATATGAATGTAATGATACACACCTCCAACTGCAAAAAGCATCTAAAATAATAGATCCTTATAATAAAAATAATCAACTTTTAACAAAACCAGCTATTAACAAGGCCATAATGCACAAGTCGTATTTGAGAATTAAGAATATCTAGTTTCAGCAAATTATTCAGTATTTACGAGGATAAGGAAAATGTGATCCGCACTTTCGCCACAACGTATCTTTGGGTTTGTCACACTGCCTTCTCATCATATAGTGACCAAAGTTTCGACTTGGTCTCAGCATTTTCCTTGCTGCTGTTACAGTGTAAACATAGCAGCTTTGATTCCAGTGTGCACCAAGGGGGAAAAAAGAGCAGATATGAAAAAAAAATGACATAGATAGATATGAGGAGAATGAGTTAAAACGATATAAAGATAATGAGATAGATAGATAGATAGATAGATAGATAGATAGATAGATAGATATATGAAGCGAATGAGTTAAACAGATACAGACATAATGATATATATATATGAATAGAAGATATATATATATATATATATATATATATATATATATATATATATATGAATAAAAAAATATATATGGAAAAGATAGAATGCAATGAGATAGATAGATAGATAGATAGATAGATAGATATGGGTAGAGACAGAAATAAATATATGAAAGAGAGAGAATATATATA
>CAHIKZ030002430.1:142500-150000 GCA_903632075.3 Acanthosepion pharaonis | reverse complement strand
CACAGGATACAAATGCTTTAAGCTGCTAACCTGTAAACCTACAAGAAACCTTTCGCATAATGTAAATCTCCCATAATCGTCAATAGGCTTTAACGCATCGTACATCTATATAAGTGCATACCTATATCGACTCTTCTGTCAGATAAATATGCATTCGATTACTATATAACCTCCTTACCAATTCTGATCATACTCTTTAAACTGCACACCTAATATTCTAGTTGATAAATGTATTTGGCAATATGGAAGGTTAATTTACCTCTCATCGGCACGTTCATTGTCTTCACAGTTTCAATAGAATAGATGTACTTGTTGCAAGATATTGGGTTAAGATCGTCAAAAAGTGTTTAAACTATTCAAGAAATACGCCGTTGTCATAGGAATTTAGGTGCATTATGTATTTCTGGTAAACGATCTTGAAGGACTACTCCATAAGACACAGGCATCAAAGAACACCTGGTACATACTTAGCATTAATTCAGATTTAAGGAAGGACTTCTTTAGCTTGGAAGATACGAATTGCATTGAAATCATGCCATATTGTTTTTGGTTCGAAATAGTCATATGAAAACGAAATGAAACGGATAAGCTATGTATGATGCCAAACATCCCGAGTTCATAAGTTAGTGATTTTCACTTCGCTTCCTTGCAAAGAAACTTTATGACTGTACGAGAAGTAAGCTGTACGATATTTGATGTTGCCAGTGTATCTTAACCTCTACGTTGCAGGTTTAAAATCAGATACATATATATACTTCAACAAAAATTTTATAAGATTGTTTCAAATTTAGCTTCAGCTCAATATCATTTTGGAGGGAAAATTTGTCTTCTAACATTTCCTGCACTGATATACTAATTTCTTTGCTTAATAAAAAACTTGCGCGTCTTCCCTGTAAGAAAGGTTATGATCACCTGTCTAACCTCTTCAGTCCATGTTATGTTAGCAAGATAAATTTAATGTTTGGATTTTTCACCACAATTTCGAAATCACGGAGTAAATCCGTACGTTATTTCGTATATAAATTCTAATAAAATACCTTCCTTGCTTTTAATATTTTCCTTGTTGTCACTCCCATTTCCTTCAATACTCTCTAAGACGATCTTGGATCATTCCAACGCTCCGTGTAGGAGAAGATACCGTCCATTGTAAGAAGTGTTGGTCTGGAAAAAGACCGTAAATATTACTTAGATACACTGAAACAGAAGAAATAAAACAAATCAGTATTATGAAGTTTTGTGTGGTATAACTTCATTATATACATGGCATTATCAATTCTATATAAAATACTTAGATTAATTGTTTAACAATGCACTGCAAAATATAATCTCATTTTGTGTACTGTTCATGTTTTTTTCCATGGTACAGGAATTTTATTATTTGGTTGATCTCGAATGGGTGCTGAAATAGGTTGATTTCGCGGAGGTGTTGAAATAGGTTGCATTCGAGGAGGTGGTGAAATAGGTTGATTTCGAGGAGGTGCTGAAATAAGTTGCATTCGAGGTAGTGCTAAAAAAGTGGGTGAACAACAACCCATAACCTGACCAAACAATCATCAGAATTTGTTTAAAGCTCATCATCACGATCATCATCATTATTATCACCGCCACCATCATTATTATCATCATCATCATCATTAACAAAAAAATCAATCGGCAGTTCGATTTTTTTCCTATTCATGTTACGTTAGTTAAGAGAATACAACCGAGCTTTGGACATAAAGTAAAATGGTTTCACAAAGCAGAGCATTTATTCTTTTAACAGAAGGTCTTTAGAAGAAAAGAGACAACAATCTAGATTCTAAATTAGTGCTTCTCGTTTAATCTCCTGCCACCGTGCCAAATAAAATGAAAAGAAGAAGAACAAGAACAAGGACAACAACAACTCATTGGTATTATCTTAACATATACAGATATGAAAAAGTTTAAAATTGCCGAAGGATGTTTTTGATATTCTTTGAGAAAGATTCATTTGAATTCTTCTTATTACTAACTGCATTGTTTATATCCAGGGAAATCTTTCATAAAAGACTTCAAGATTAACTGGTAGCGACTTTTGAAAATAGTTGTTCCATTAGGGGGAAACGTTCCAGCTTTATAAACCGTACAAAAGTGGGCAACTGAATTAAGGAGAGGAAAGGCGAATTTTGAAGATTACCAAAAGTCTGAACATCCTAAAACTTCCAACACCCAGGATAAACATGGTGATGGATGATGAGCGATTGAGTATAAATCAAATAGCCAATGTTATTAGCAGATCCCGTTTTGAGAATATTCTGCACAATTAACTTCGCATGACGAAGATTCCTGCTCGTTTTGCTGCCACGTCTTCTGATAACTGATGAAAACCGTACGAATCTAATCACATCAAGGAAAAATCTGACATTGTTTGAAGCAGATACAACTGGTTTCTTTGAAAGTTTACTTACCTTGCATGAGCCAGAGACAGACAAACAATGCATGGGAAACACATTTCTGTACATCTTTCAAAGAATGCCAAGGTCGTTTCATCTAGCAGAAATGTGACTCATTGTTTGGATGCAAAAAAGCATTTCGTTTATTGATTATATTCTAAAAAGCCACGCCATCAATGGAGAGTAATATGCCAGATTATTGGGGTAGTTACAAAAAAATATCAAGACAAACGCACAGGTAAACAGATGAAAGGGTTTGTGTTTCATCTGAACAATTCTCCCTCACACATCCTTGGTTTCAATAGCTGTCGTGTGTGACAATCTGTTCCCCAACAGGAAAAAGAAGACCGGGGAAACAGTATTTCAGTGATAATAATTTTATATCGGCAATTTATTTAAACAATCCGAAATCAGTTTACCTGGAAAGAAACTGTGTCGTTATTCATAACATGAGTTTGAATTAATATAAGCAAGATTCCCCAATAATAGCAGCACTCCTTCATAGTCAGTATATGAACTTTTAGTTCACTCACGTATAAACAGCCTGTTACGAAACATGTAGAAACATTTTGAGACCTTTTCAATAAATTCAGCCAAGTATATCTAATTTAACCCTAGAACACTAACCATGGGTAAATCGTACTCAGCGCAAATTTTCCTATTTTTAATTACAATTTAAGTACCAGATTTTCCTACCTAAATAATATGTTTTTCAGTTCCTATTAATGTTAACTCAAAGTACAAAGTTTGAAGTACCTGCATGTAAAATATTTCAAATAAAGATTTATTTTTAATATTCTTTTTGATATTTTCAAAATCGGGTATGATATACCCATGGTTAGTAATGATGTAAATTTAATTGATGTTTAGGCTTAAATAATGCTTATGAAAGCACTATTTATTATAAATGGATTCTCTTGAGATTTTGTGATAATATGTTTACAAATTGATATGATAGGTGATGCTATTATACTACTGTTGTCAACAAATATATTATGGATAGTCTCCGGTAGGTCTCCATGAATATTTAAATGAGATCTCATTTAGCTATGGCCAGAAAGTTGTACAAAAGAAAAAAGATGTTAGATCGCATGAGATATTTATATAAAAAAAAAATAAACAAAAGCACCTTTTCTGTCGTTTTCAATGGAATGTGCATATATATATATTAAACAGGTTAAGAGTGTAGTGATAGGTAAGTTTGGGAGTCCCTTCCAAAGGGGACAGTGATTCGGGGGAAGAAGTTTCAGCGGAACGTCCATCTCGCCGAAAGAATTCGGAGGGAAAGTGGGTGGCCTGCTACTTTGCAGGTGATATGACGGGTCCTAACCGTGAAGGTCGGACCTCATAGAACCAGGAGATTCAGTTCTACCGAGCATCTTCCGTGGTAGTAAGGATACTGCAGTGAGAGACTCGCCACTCCCCGCCTGTCATATATATATATATATATATATATATATATATATATATATATATATATATAACGTCATCCACAGACAGCCTTTTTCGCTGTTTCACAGCTCATCAGTGTGGCTAGACATCCGGTTGCCTCTAGCCAGGATCGAAACCCGACTGAATTGGTGTCAGTCGGAGATTCTAACAAGCCGTCGATAAAAGTGAATTTTTTAGCGTATTTATTTTTACAAACACGCCCAGTGACCGACAGTGACTCAATTCGCATCTGCGAAGAGTCTGTATATATTAATCTGGCAGACTTTACCAATTTAACCGTTATCTTTAGTGAATACTCATATTTGGCGATCCATTTTTTTATTAAACAAGATGTTTATTTATTTTTGCCTACCACTTTGAATATTCGAGAAATATTATTACAGAAAAATATGAGTTTTTCAGCAGGATTCGAACTTGCGTCCTCCTGAACACAATGGATTGTCGTTAGGTCCAACATGCTTTAACGGACTTGGTCACGAAGAAAAATTTGCCTAACAATCATTTCTAAATAGTGCCTTTAAGCGAAATCCTTCTCGTCACGGACTCTCTAAATTCCATATCTCATTCACTTTCGCATACAAACGTAAACAAAGCCATCTCTAAAAAAAAATATGTTTTATAATGTAAAAACCGACAGATTTTATCATTTAAACATTATTTTTGTGGATGCACATAATTGAGTAGACGTTCTTCTTCTTTATTAATAATTCTATGTATTTAGTTTTGTCTACCGGACTGAATATTCGAGACCAGATATTCTTTAATCAGATTTATCAGACAATTAGATTTTTCTAACGTGGTGTATTTGCAATTTTTCTATTTTAAATAAGAAATGTTTTAGTAAATATCTCTGAAATCATGTACTTTTGTATAATATGTCCTCGCTTTTTGCATTTAATTTTCGTTCAAAATATTCTGTATTATGCCGAAGAAAATGCACAATATATTATAATAATATTTTTAACGAAATAATATTAAGTGTGTGTTTGTGTGCCTTTCTATACAGCACCAGTAACACAGTACATATATTTCAAGAATTATTCAGGCATTGGTTTCTTTGTCTCGTTCCGAAGAGATTATTGAAATGATCCAGATTACGTCTTTATTCAGGTGTGCTTCCAAGGAACAGTCATATATTCTCCAATAATTCAAAAGAAAACAGATCATATTTTGTTTCGATCTCATCCTTTCAAACAAATGTTTATCTGTCTACTGCGACACTAAATTGTTCTCTTTTCTTTCAATACACTTTACACCCCCACCCCCACTTTCTCTCTCTCACACAAACATACACACACATAATTATATATATATATATATATATATATATATGTGTGTGTGTGTGTGTGTGTGTGTGTGTGTGTGCACACATATATAATTATTATTATATAGATGCGTATGTGTGTGGTTGTCTATGTGGTTTGATCAATAAATATCGGTGATTTTGCCATACCAAATGTGCTCAAGTGAAACTGCTTGGCATAGACTGACCTTGAACTCTGTCACGCTCACAAACTAAAGTGTAACGTCCCCGCTCCCTTCCGTTGTTTATAGCAGTGCTTGGAAGGAACGTCTGTAGATTGTGGCTGTCTCACCACACCACTGGTGTTCCATCAGAGTGTTTGGCTTGCGGAGTATTTTTTCTTTTTTTTTCGCAGAGGATCGCATCTCATTTGTCCAAACACCACCATATGTCACAGATCTTTTTCAGGGATCAAATCCCACTTGAAAAGGAACTGGGTTTCAAGAAGAAATCGAAGAGAATGCAACAATGCAGAAAGGACTTTCAGGCATGCTTCCATCAATGGAAACGAAGATGGATTATGTTTTTGTCTTCGCAGAGGCCCTAATTTGAAGCAGATTAAATGCCGAATTATTGATGTGCTGTAGTTTTCATTTTATACCACCAGACCCGATAATCTTGACCAAACATTATATATATATATATATATATATATAAATATAAATATATATAAATATATATATATAAATATATATATATATATATATATATATATATATATATATATATATATATATATATATATATATAAGGTATATTTAGGAAGCAAGAAAATGTTTCACACATGCTTTCTTGAATATTATCAACATGTCCATCTAAATTGCTACTGATTTTTTTTTCAAATTTCGGAATTGATTGTATTTTGTAATCGTTACATTTGCGTTAATTTTTAGTACTTATTTTAATTTGGAAAACGGATGTAGCAATTTTCCAAAGTACTGGGAGAGAAGGAGAAAAAATGAACTTTGGTAAATTTACTGATTATATAAAACACTTTCGAAATTTGAAAAAGCTAAGAAAAAATTGCGCGACGTTAATTGCCGATACTATTTAATCAAACATGTTCGAAAAAGAAATATATATTCAAAGAGAGGAACAAAGGGGGAGTTAGAGAGAGAGGGAGCAGAGTGAGGGAGATAGGGGTAGAGAGATAGGGAGAGATGATCATAATGATGATGAAGATGGATGATGATGACCAAAAATAAATTAGCCATATGTCGATTTTGAACTGTGTAGATATATTCTGATAACATTTGCAAATCTTTCTCAACTTTTAAACTAGTAACAGCCGAAGTATTGCTATATCTCCGTCTGCGTTATGAGCGATAAAATCCAATACTGCCAGTGAAGGTAGAAACATGCCACAGAAGCCCTCAGCATCTCTATTTATTTAAAATTAGTGTCCTTTCAATGTGGTCATTCGTGCATCCGTTTGATTGGATAGTCATTTCAGATAAGTGATGCACATTTTCGACATGTCGGTACTAATTTTATGTTTGAAAATTAGTCAAATGAATATCGCTATGTCCAGAGAACATTTTCTGCAGAGCCAAATAATGAGAGACAACCTGTCACTGAAATTGAACCTCTTGGCCAGAGAAGAACAATGGGTGTGTTACTTGAATGTCTATTAGCAATTGACGATTATTATATATAGACTAACGGTTATATCCGACGTTGGTAGAAAGAGCTCTGAATAACAGTTTATTATTGAAAATTTATTGATATTTTTCAGCCATCTTATAGAAAATAATTTCTTATTCAATTTTTAAAATATAAATTTCATTGTTTTTTGGTTTGTTACAAAATGCTTAATTTTAAGAAAACGCCATACCACGAATACCACGTTCTGGGGTTTCTAGGGGGCTGGTTTACCCCGTATTCTTATTCAAAAATACACTTTCGTTTTCGAATTAAATACTAATATAAATTATCTGTTAATGTTGTTTTAAGCAAATCAAATCGGTTTATCTAACTTTATCAACCTTTTTCAAATTACTATTAGCAAAAATGTAAATAAACTTAAATTAAGATATATTGAAGCAAATTTAAACTATAGCGAGCCTTACTTTTTCGAAAAGTAATTATTTACTACTTATTTTAGAGGGTAATTTATATTTTTAAGTAAATAAAGATTACATTAGTGATTATTTTATTTTTAAAGAAAGTGAAAGAAGCAAACATTTCTCTGGAAATTAATTCAATTACTATTTTGAAAGAGAGTAGAAATATGATACATTTAGAATTTAGATATGAAAATTGATATTTAAATTTCAAGTTATATTTGTATTTGTAAAAAAAAAAACTTTGCTTAAATAAAAATTAGAAGAGACA
>CAHIKZ030002430.1:105000-137500 GCA_903632075.3 Acanthosepion pharaonis | reverse complement strand
CTTCAAGACGTCAAAGATTAGTTTTATGGCCAGCTATCAAAAAAAAGAGCGTTCCGGAAGAGGTACAGTTGCAAATACTTGGCGGCATCAAAGCCAGAGCTGTAGTTCACACAACTAATGGTTGAGTTGACATGGACGGCAGGGAAACGATAAATTGAATGACAATGACCAAATTGCTGCTCGGTTGAGTTCTAGATATTTGTGACACTGATACACTGTTTGCCCGAAGGCTGCGTGTGATGCGTGATGACTGCTCGAAATAGGCATCACCCAGTCATACACCCAGGACAAAGCCTAGCATAGATTCTCTTGGCGAGACTGCCGATCTAAACACTGGAATCAGCTAGATTTGATCCTCACGAGACGCAGATTCCTGAGAAACGTGCTCATAAGGCGACGTTTTTTAAGGCGCCGTCTGAGACAGAGATCACTCCCTGATTTTTTGCAAATTTAGACTCCAGTCAAAGAGGAAGCATCACTCCAATCCTCCAGGCAACCAGAATGTCAATGGCAAAACTATTCAGAACTCAACCATCAAATATCTGAAGGATGCTCACCTCGAAAATCCATCTAGTGGAACTGATGACTAGAAATGGGATACTCTCATGGACACCACATACTTCACTGTACTTCGGGAAAGAATAGGGGAAAGATACTTGACTGGTTCGAAGCATGTTTGAATGAACTCTACGCGACCTTCAAGAAGGATATTTGAGTAAAAACACCAGCCAACACAAGCAACGTTGTAAGTTTTGGTGACAGTCAAAAACAATGCACAAAAGACAGTCAGACGCTGTGCGAATGAAACCTTGCTCAATTTGTTCGAGTACCTACTGTTATAATTCGGCACATTTGACATTTCCTCGATGTATGAAGAAATCAAGGATGACATCAGCCCACTAAAAAGTAAGACAACACTGCTAAAATCCCCGGCCGATGAGGTTATCAGGTACACAATCAAACGGGTGAAGATGTGTGTCGAACACTACTTGGAACAGTACTCCAGGAAAGCAGTATGCCTCTCAGTCGTGGAGCGACTGGAAGCATTACCGACTGGTAGGGAGGTGAGTAGAGCCATTGAAAAATAAATCACGGGAAAGTCACCTGGAGAGGATAGTATTCTACAAGAAAGAAACGATGAGTTTTTCAGTCAACGATGATGGGTGGGGGACGGTGCCGCAGGATATGAGAGACAGGAACACAATCGCCCTCTATTAAAATAAAGAGCACTCAAGCGATTGCAAATTACAGATAAATCTCCCTGCTGAACATTGTCAGGTAGTCATGGGAGCACGTACGCAAACGCACACAGGAAAACGAAACATTCAGAAAAATTGCACCAATGAAAAGTGCATAAAAAGAAAAATCGAAGAATATAAGCAAACAATTGCTGACATCTCTTGAAGAGGGACGGACAGTTCCGTTTTCGAAACTGTAGAATCGGTTTGCTGAAGGTGATTGACAAATTTTTACTTATATTAACACTCTTATATATATATATATATATATATATATATATATATATATATATATATATATATATATATATAATTACATGAATAATTCATACAAAAACAAATATAGAGGTTAATGATTTAAATGGTGAGAATACATCTTCGCAAAAAAAAATTCAATAAGGTACACTAACCCCGAACCTGTATATGAATGATATGATCCCTGTTTATAAATTCCAGTAACATAAGGTCTTTTTTTAGTTTTTACAAGCTTTCGTCTGTTCCTACAGACATCCTCAGGTATGGAAATAGTTTTGTTCTTGTTTTTTACTTCTCGGTAATAAGAGGACAACGGAAATATAGATATAATCCGAAAAAATGCTATGAGAAATGTATTATTGTTTTGGAACATGCGGTCGCAACGATGAGTTTGAATTTTAAATTTTAAGATTGTGCGTTTTTGTACACATATAGTAATAGGCGAATTCTTTTTTACTGGTAGATTTTCCGTCAATGTGGCATGAACTATATTGTTCAATAATTACAGGAATGTCACACTTATTATCCGAAATTTGCAATTGGATCAGTTATTTTAATTTCGATTATAAGTGCAGTTCAAATAATTACATGAATCATTCATACAAAAAAAATGAAAAACTGCACCTGGATATTATATATATATATATATATATATATATATATATATATATATAATAAGAATCAAAATGAAAAAAAAAAAAAACTTTGGAAAAAAAAAACTTTTGTTAAAAAAGTGAGTTGTAAGGATTTAAAAAATATAAGAATTACAGAAGGAAGGAAAGAAAGAAGAAAAGAGAAAAAGAAGAAGAACGAAGAGGAACAAACAACAAAGAAGGGAAATGACATTAAAAGTGAAATAGCGAGACAACATATAAACGGTTGAAGCTTAACAATCACCTAAATTTAACATATAAAATCTTGTTCAAGTGGGAAAAAACTTACAGAGGATAATGCAAGCATAAATGTTACGAAAAAGAAGAGTTTTAAAGATTATAGATGAAGGAAAAAATATAATATGAAATTAGTACTATTATATAATTTTAATACTGTATAAAGAAATGTTTTATACTAATAACTCATATGACCAATAATAAACATATTGAGCTCTCTTTTGTGGATCAGTTTTAATATTTTATATTATTAGGATCTACTTGGATTACTTACCCAGCAATTTTACATCTTTCCCTCTCCAATTTCGAGCATATCTGCCATTCTTCTTCTCCCCCTCTCTCTCTATCACTTTACATCAGCTTAAAACTACCCATCAAAAACTTGTATGAAAATAATATGTAAATTTTTAAACCATTTTCTTTTATGCTTTGAAATGTGATCTGAGGAACAAAGGAAAAAATCCCTTTCGTGGGGAAATAAAATATAATCAATGAACCCTTAAGAGCATCTGATATTAATTAAACTAATATTCGCTTTATTTTCACAATGAGTTCTCTGGATTACATCCTATTTGGAATTATCTATACGGATTACCAAACATTTTATTAACTAACTAACTAATTATATATATATATATATATATATATATATATATATATATATATATATATATATAAATATATATATTTAAAAAACAGACCACTTTAAGGTACGATTATAATAATTTATTTCACCAGAGGACGCCGAATCATCAGATAGCACTTGCAAAAATGAAATGAAACGAAAAAAGAAATTAAAATTGATGGGTAGTGTAAGTTTTTGTACTTAATTAAGTGGCTAGAGATATATAATACATATATATATATATATATATATATATATATATATATATATATATATATATATATATATATATAGGTATGTATGTATGTATATACTTTCTAGCCACTTAATTAAGTACATGTATATATGTATATACTCACTAGCCTCTTAATTAAGTACATATATATATATATATATATATATATATGTGTGTGTGTGTGTGTGTGTGTGTGTGTGTGTGTGTGTGTGTATGTATATACTCTCTAGCCACTTAATTAAGTACACAGAAACAACAGTTTTTCATGCAAAATTCTGATCAACCTGACATCAATTGTAAAGATGCATTCAATTAAACATGTTCATGGCGACCTATTGAACTTGATTTCATGCATTTGTATGGGAAGGAAAAGTAGTTTAAGCGACTTTGAACGTTTTGAATGGTCGATTTTACCAGACTCATTATTATCTCCAAAAAGAAAACAATCTTCTAATAATCTAAACGTATTTTCTGCAAAGATTGATAAAACGTAGAAAAAAAAAACAGCAAATCAATTAAATCCTTTGAATATAATGAGATAATCTAATTACCTGCCGAGATGCAATTATAACTGTTCATGGTTCTAGCATGTCACACGAAAATAAGTAATAGCATTGATATAAGAAAACTGCACATAGTAATCTTTCGGGGTTCAACTCATCAATATGTCAGATTAAAATTTGATAATAGTATTAAAAAGATAATGAATATTATAAAATAATGGACTCCTGACCGAATGATTGATGTTAGGATCTCACCAAGGCCGATAAGGAGGGAATAATAAGAGCCTGATAGACGATCCACGCATGCAGTACCGTTGAAAAGTAACACGTTATACGCTAACATAAGACGTCTAATTAAAATTATGTTGACAAAAATGTTGGGTATTTGTTAACACTAGCAAGAACTGACAAATAATGGCAGCTGAGCGTTCGTGCGTACTAACCGTAGAAGAGATATTAGAACAGCAAAGAAATCAAGAAGAAAGGACTATTTGTTGTAAGAAAATCGAATGTATGTTCGTCAGTAAAACAGAACAAACAAGATGTTAGTTACGTAATCGGGATACCAAAATAAAATTAAAAAAATACTGGAATTTAACTATCTGTCTAGTGTAGTTACAAACGAAAGAAAAAATGCGAAGGAAATGTAAGGGCGCTTCGTGTATTTATAATGGAAATCAGAGGCTGACTTTGTGGGTTTTGAAGAAACAGAAGTATGCGTGAGACGGCAACAGGGATTAGCTAACAGATTAATGCACACGAAAATTATTAATCAATCATATACCGTAAATTATTTTTTATTTGCTCAAACTTTATTTACTACTGATCACCAAACTAATGTCCAATTAATTCGTCAAACCGTGACCCTTTGAAAACTTATTTATCTATTCGAGACTTTCAATCATTTTAACCTTTACCCATTCAACTTTATAATTAATCCACGAGAATTACATTATCTCATGATTAAATTTTAATTATGTAGTTGCATTTTTTCCCCGAATAATGTTTCAAAATGAAACGTGAAATGAAACCTTGGAAAAAATGAGATTTTTTTTTCTTTTGAAAATGTACGCCATGTCTTCAATTAAACAATGTATTTATTGTAATTTTACCATAACAATGCATTGTTCGTCACATTAGTATATTAACTACAAAAATATATTGTTGTTATTTTTTTTATATAAAAATGAATTGTTGATCTTTTTATTATAAAAATATTTTTTTTATATTTTCCTATGCTTTGATTTTTGTTTGGGTGTTCAATATATTCCCATAGATTGGACCTAAACAGATATTACCACCAAGGGTCAGGGCGGACCTGGGAAAATAGCTATTAATAGATGGTCGCATGCTTCCCAATACCTCTAATCTCCCGATCAGATGTTTGACTACAGGATCTAGTATATTGTGCAGGCAACAGGGATTAGCCAGCAAATTAGTAACTAATTATATGATATAAGTGCTTTTTTGTTTGCACCAATTTTTATTTCCTACTCATCACAAAACTTTTTTCTGACTAATTCGTCATACTGCTACCCTTTTAAAACTAATTTAACTAATCGTGACTAACCATCATTTCTTTGATTTGCAATGTACAGTGTGCGATGGATAAATGGTCGTCTATATTACGCAAAAATTAAAAATAACATTGACATCTCATTTTAATAGATATATTTACCAAAATTGCAAAAAATAGTTATATCGATCAAAATTACACTATCTTGAAATACGAAAGAGTAAATGTATTCAATAAAATCGCCATTGGCTTCAACCATGACCTCCAGACGACTTCCGAATCTCCTGCAACTGTTCTGGACAGTCTCCTTGTTTAAGTTTTTGAATGCCGCAATAATCCTTTCGTTCAATTCATCATTACAAAAAGTTTTGTTGGTCTCTCGTTCAACTGTGCCCCACACATAATAATAAAGGGGGTTGCATCTGGAGAGATAGGTGGCCATATGTAAGGGGTGATGTAGTCACAGAAATTGTCTGAAGCCATGTCTGACTTCTCTTGCTTGTGTGTCATGGTGCAGAGTCATGCTGCCAGACATAGAGTTTTCAAGCAGCCATCTCAATGTGACAGGGCAGCATTTGTTCCGCAAGGCACTTGATGTAGGCCTCCGTGTTAAGTCTGAGGCCATGTGGGAAGATGAATGGAGGCATAACGCTCCCTTTACTAAGGATCATCCAAACACCGTGAAATTTGCTTGTAGATATCATCCAACTCTTTCAAAATCCTCTGTCCTGTCCACAGATTGAACCCCCCCCCCAACAAAAAACAAAAACAAAACAAAAAAACTGTTCATATTGGATCTTCCGGTGCAAATGCCAATTAGTACAGAATTCCGTTTCCGAAATCACTGACGGAGTGAATTGCTTCATGGTGCTCTTTTACTCACAGATGGTACCCAGCTGATGTTATTATACTTTCAGCTGTATCTTACTGATAGCAACCATGAGTTTGATTGATACTTCTGTTTTCTTTAAGATCATCACTTTTTCACATATTCCTCCTATACTATACGTCAGATAGTCGGAAAACGACGTCTGTCGTTACATGTATTTTATTCATCTGTGATAAAATCTTCTAGAATTCACTTACGTCAGCAATAACGTGTTACATAACGATTTAGTATTATGTTCACTGTTTCTAGGAAAGGTTTTCCTAAGTCTAAATACACGCTTCTGGTTCATCTTTCGCTATTTTACGTACATCAACCTATATTTTTGAGGGCTCTTACTTCAATACCTATATACATAAAATTCTGTATCAGCCTAAGTTGGGCGACTCCATTTCGTAACTCACGCCCTGCATCTTTCCAGTAAATAGTCCTTTTCTTTAGCTTTACATTACCTCCTAGTCTAGACTTATTTTAGTTTTAGCTTGCCTTTTGATATCTCAACACAGTGTCATCACTTGCATATCTTCTTTGCAAGAAACAAAAATAAACTGAATCCTATTAATTAACTCAAGAAGCAGATTATTTGTGTTGTAGTCTCTCGTTCTATTCTGATATTTGCATTTAAATCCATAACAGTTAAAAGAGTCTGTCGACTTAGTGTAGGAACCCAACTTCGCAATGACATTGGTTCAGAATCATCCCTCTCTTGCTCGATCAGTGTTTATCAACCGTAGTCCATGAGTCCATGATATGATTTTTATGGGTCATGATAGCATGTCCAATGAATAAATTTGGCTTTAGATATATTTATTGCAAGAAATTGTTCATTGTTTTCTCTAGCGCTCAACACAGTTCAAATTTGTAGTTATGACAACGTTAATTTTACATTCAAGGGAGATAACCTATTCTAATTTCCTTTGCATTCGCCTAACTTAAATTATCTTCCCCTGTGGATATAGAACTATTGCTTGTTGACAGTTTGACTTGTATTTGTTTTGGTTAAACTGATTTACCCATGGCACCACCAAGAGAAAATATTGACAGTATTTCGTTGAAAGGTTTTATTTCATCACCACAGAATCAAACGAAACCAATGTGTGCCGTACGTATAGATGTATTGTCAAATGATAGCAGGAAGCCAACAAAGCTTAAAATAGATTTGGAGTCCAAACAAAAAGATAAGAAAAAACATTTCTGTCGAAGACTTAACAAAATTAGGCGATGAACTTCAAGCAAGAAAGACAGCGAATCATTTATTTAGTAACCACGTATCTAAAAAGAATAAAGGTTTACTGGCATCTTATGACGTTTCTAAGATAAGAGAAAATCTCATGGAACGCCATAATATTGGTAAATCTTTAATTTTGCCAGCCTTATCTGTTATAATTTTTCAGCTACAAAACAAAATACAACCGAAATGACTTGTATTGTTCTTTTAAGCAACTCATCACTACCGTGAAATGTCTGAGGATGTAGAAAGGTAACTAGTAACGAAATTGTGAGAAAAGAAATTTGCCTTTCAATTTTATGAATATTTCCTAAGTTATAATGAAGCTCTTTTATTGGCGTATGTTCAATTTTCAGTGATATCATAATTGTATGCAACAGTTTCAATAACTGTTGCTGATTCCCTGCGGGGCTGAAACGTCTTCTATTGCTAGATTATTATTTTCAGCTGAAGAGGGAGAATTCTGGAGATCGGAGAAGGACCTCGAAAGCAGTCAAATCACCAATTTGCACTCTAGATGTGTAGACGATCCAAATGTGTGTAATATTCTCAATAAATTATTTTAAGAATTTCTGAAGAGCTATTTCGTCAGTGAAGTGATCTTCTGCCTAACTTCGACGTAGATGGTCAGCTTTTTGGATCACGCGAGAAACTAGATACCACGGTCCACGGAGGGAGTCAATAATCCCTCCGTGGGGCACACAACGAACGACTAGACGATCGCCGACAGAAGAAAAAGACGTTTCAGAGAGCGTGAGACGGATCGGAACCGCAGACAAAGATATGTACCTATATTTGGCTTGCCGCTCACACCGAACGAGTAAATATCCGTCTACGGCTGCCTTGGTGCACAGTTCACACCTGGCGGCCATTCAGTGTTTGGGCGGCGTTTTTTATGTTCGCTTCGGTAGCTGGAGACGACATGGTCACAGACTTCGTGGCCACTTAATGCCCGTTTATAGATAGGCAGACAAAGTTTATGCAAATATGACTGAAATATTTTTCCGTACAATGTGCAATGCACCAGCAAAACTTAGTTGCAAATTCAATTAAGTGAACGTCTGTGCGATGCTGTCAATATTGTAATAAAATCAGTTTACCATTTTAAATGAAATTCTTTATGAGACCGCATCTTTAATGGATTCTGTAATCAAAAGAGAGAAAGGTTTGGGCGCCTTGTAATTCATACAAAATTGAGATGTTTATCAAAAGGTAGCATTTACACATAAAAAAATTAAATGCTACGAAATGATTTACTTTTAATTCTAACGGAATGTGTACATTTTGATGTGTGTATCAAGAGTTATAAGAAGACACTTGTAGAAACTATAATAGCCTTATCTAAAAATAAGACGATCTGTAAAATAAGAGTAAAAGTTATGGAAGTATTGACAATAAAAAATAAAAAAAAACAACATTAAATAACATCTACTATGAACATTGTCACAATATCACATTTCTATAGCTTTAGATACATACATACATATATACATACCCATGTTGACATTTAGTCAGAGTTAATAAAAACATCCTTGATAATAGCTAAAAGAATAGCCTAAAGAACTCGGACAATAAAAAACAAACAAAAAAAAACATTAGAACAATTTTTACACACCTTATGTGGAGAAAAGAAAAAATATACGAATATAAGAAAAATGAAATAAAAAGCTTAAACGCAGTACCTTTTCAGTCGTTTTTAATGAAACTTGCATAAAAGAGAAATTGCTGCCCAAATACAAAATTATATATATATATATATATATATATATATATATATATATATATATATATATATTATTCTACAATCTACATTCAACATCATCATTTGATAAAACACCAGAGGTGTTGAAACAAAATAGCTATTTTTTTTTAGTGATTGTATAACATATTTATGTAATAATTTTTTAAATAAATAATTATATATTTATATATATATATATATATATATATATATATATATATATATATATGGGTATGGTGAAAAAATGGATAGTCGGATCCATTCACTTACGTGCTAATACCCTCGGTAAATAGCAGGACAGATTGGGTTCAATAGCCTTCGATGGCAACTGATCTAAGAGAAGGACATTCAGAACCTGCGGAGGGTCGTTCGGGAAACTTGTGGCAAATAGTGCGCCAGATCTCTGAATTCGACTCTTCAAAATGTGTGGTTGGTTTTGCACAAAGCCTTCACCACTATAATCAAATCATCTGTAGAGGTGTCTGTCTGTCGGTTCCTAGGAATTGAGTTGCTTGACCCTCATACTTCGGAAAAAAACGACGAGAGAGTCCAGTATCAAAATGTAATTGTCTATGTACTTTTGATGCAATATGTGGGTGTATTGCCACATTTCTGGCTAACAACATTCTGCTGAATGTGATATATTATAATTATCAGCTACAAAATTTAATTAATAAACAGTTCAAGGAAGAAAATCTGGTTCTATAACCCCCAAGGAAGGTATGGCTGTTTTCTTCTAAAAATAACTTTCTTCAAAAGGATTATTATACATCGTGCGTTATTATAGTTTCATGGTTTAGAATCGATTTGTACGAAGAATATCTGGCATTGTCTGCTGAACATTCGCAAACAGAACTTGCACGATGATAGGCAAGCTCGTGTTAGCAACCTACTCAAACTATATATACCACGTTATGTGACACTTCCGTTTAAAGTTAATGTTTCCGATCTAGATATCTATTTGCGAAAGAATGTTATTAAAATGCAAAGTGATGAAATATTTCCAGCAAGATTTAAAGAGAGGAAGCATAAAATATAGAAAAGTAATGGCACTGCTAAATAAATACGCTAATCCGGAAGAAAGCGCTGTTGTATGTTATTACTTTTCCTTCATCTTTGTTGAATCTACTTTCAACAGTGTTTTCAACTTACTTTCAAAAGCTCATAACCGACTTGATTATTTACTAAGACGTGATCTTTAATTACGATTGGCAACGTCAGAGCCGAATATTGCAAAACTAGAAGAACGACAGAAACCATATGTCTCGAACTGAATAAAGTAGCACTGAACGAATATATTTTGTTAAAATAAATTTAAATAAAAATTTAAAATTTAAATAAAATTTTTTGGCTTTGTATATTTATGACTTATTTTATTAGTGACTAGCAGGAGAGCCCGGCGTTGCCCGGGGATGTAACAGTAAGAGTTAGATCAAGTATCGGCCATCATAAAGACTGAAAAAATAAAATTGACAAAGATTATTGTTTAAGGTTGACGGACACTCATGTCTTAATTAGTTTTATTTATTTTTTTTTACGAATTATTCAAACCCAAACTCAAACAAAAACATTGTTTTCAATCGTTATGAGTCTACCAATTGAATAGAATTTTATTATAAACAATTGTATTGTAACTGGAATTTTTAAAGCATTCTGAATGTAAAAATAAAGAAAAACGTGTGCAAGAAAAGAAGAAACATTACCTGCCAAAAAAGTGAAGTTTTGTTGAAATCGGTTGAAATATGTAGGATATCCGATCCCATATATAAACGAACACACACACAAACAACCTGAGTTTTATAATAAGTATAACTCGATATGAGTTGTCCCCCTTTCATTCTCGTGATGCCTCTTAATCGTGTTTTCAAATTGATTTCTTGCAAAAACAATTGTGTTTTTCCAATTTTTTGCGCCGTCACAACCACCGCAATGTAATTTTACGTAGTCCTGTGAAGTTTTGTTGAAATCGGTTGAAAAATGTAGGAAATCCGATCCAATATATAAACGTACAGACACACACACACACAATCTGCGTTTTATAATAAGTAAGATCATTCATTTTCCATAGAATTTAGTTGATTTTTAATGTTGGTTCGCAATAAACTATGTATACTTCTATACACAAATCATTTTAACAATATTTCATGAAATTATTAATAATACATAATTATATAAATACAATATGATTTTTAATCATGGCACTCCTATGTGAGTCCACTAGATGTAAAATACGAATCAAAGAACTAATAAGATATTGTAATAAGTAGTATAATCATCAACATCATCATCCTGTGCTTGGTCAGAACTCCTTTAGCAATCACTTTCAAAACTACTCGGTCCCTCATTGCGGTCTTCAGATCACTAATGTCCAAATCAGAGTCCTAACCATTGTGTTAGGGAAAGTCAACTTTCGTGAGAAGACACCTCTAGAAGGATGCCATATAAGTAAAGATGAGACAACCTCCTCGTCCGCTTATTGGCAATGACCGGCAAACTGCAATCGCTTTTCCTTTAGCTTAAGAAAGATTGGTCTCAGTTCTCCGTAAATTGCGTTAAGCGTTGCATAGGATTTCCAATTGAAGTTCTCGATTTTTCTAAGTAGATTTTTCTATATTCCATGCAGTCATCTTTCAAGACGAACAGATAAGGTCCATACAATAGGTCTGGTTCAATCAGTGTTCGAAATGTTTGGACGTTTATAGAGGATGGAAGGTTCGAGCACCAAATCCTGCGAAGATTCTTACACGCATCCTATAGAAGAACTCTTTAATAAGATATTAAGAAAGACTGTTGAAAGACATAAACGCAACATTTGAAAAGACACGTGCAATATCCAAAGTAGGGCGCTCAAATGGAGATTTTTGAAACAATTAACAATGCAGAGATGTGGTTTGTTTTTCCAAACAGCTCAAAGTTTTTGAGTGCCTTGTCTTACTTTATTTTTTGTGTGAAATCTGCAGAGTACGGTTCGCCATTCTTTCTTCGTGGTATATCTTCTAAATAATGCTGTGTTCATTCTTGGACATTTTGTTATTTTGTAGTTGATCAACCAAACCAAACCATCGATGAAATTTCCACTGATTATTTATTCCTTTGACATCAGTTGACGAGACGTGCCATGTTTAATGGATGTCAGTTATCGGTTACCTCCTGTTAATTTTCCATCTGAAAGTTCTCTACTGCCTTAACAGGGTATTGAACTCACACTCTTTGTGTCCTGTCACTGAATCTAACTAACGTCTTTCTCCACTCTGCCATATGTCCTTGAGGATATCAGTGCATGAATTTCTGGTCATTATAAACTTAATGTCTTCAGCAACATTTTATACCAGTGCTCATATTGCAATTTTTGTTGTTATTATCGCTTTTCTCTGGTACTCCTTATTACTGGTTCCTATATTGTATACAACCGAAACGTTGTAATAAATATGGCTACAAAGAACTATCAAGCAACTATCTCACAAATTGTGCAGTAATGATTTTAGCGTGAAAAAGTGTTATGATTTCAGTTGAAACTATACCTTAACTGATAAATATTCTTTTTTGGGTTTTTTTATTTTTGCTATTATAAATATGGCATTTCAAGTCAGAATTCATAATTGATCTCTGGCAGTCAACGTGTTAAATTTCTATGACAAAGTTCGTGATATGAAGCCAAATATAGTGATTTTCTATGCGTAGCTTAGATGTGGCACAAGGCCGAAAGTATGTGGCACCCAGTGAGGACCTAACTCCCGACTCAGTTGTAATTGTTCTAGCGAGACAAGCTTGCTAACCATTACACCGCCTCGAGGTGCCCATGAAGCCAAATATAAACAAATGATATTTTTTAAATCTCAAAGATGTTTCAAAGAAACACTCTGTTCCTATCTGGTTTATACCTTAGAATATTTCTTTTAGAACATACCGCATTCTCCGTAATAGTTTTCTTTAAAATTTAGATTTATTTACACGTATATGCCTTTTTTCTGTATATGTTAAAAATATGAATTGCTTGTATCATCTTCACTTCCGGTGTTGTTTAAAGGAGAAACAGATTTTGGATCGCTATAAAAATACATTTTTTTTTGCATTTGAAAGTTGCATTTACAATGTTTTGGAGATAATTTTGTTTTTCTGAGGTAAGTCCTACTATTTTACACATTGAAAGGGGAGAGAAGATATGGAATCATACCTTTCCCACATTTATATGCGCGTAAATCAAAGTAACGAATTTGACTGACATTCGAACTCAGTTCTATGATTTATCATTCCGAGCCGAAGTCCATCGCACAGCCTACATATCCCCTACGGTCAATATTTTCCTCAACCAGTTGTATATTTTTCAGACAACCGTGCCGCACACTGAAATCATCTTCTAAGGTGAAGAACATCCAAATTTCTACCATGGTGATATCCAAATTAGGAACTCATGGGCGGAATTTTAACGTTGAACCACTCGGCCACGCCAATCTTTCTCTGTTTAATTCTGCAGGCTCACAAACATATAAATATATTGTAGCAGACGTTAGAACCTTTCGATAGACACGCATAAATTAATATCCATATCAGCAATCACAAAACATTTACCGCATTTGAACATTAGTAAAATTAAAGCTATCAGCAGGCGTACTGTAAATTCCAAGAGGCTATGAGCCTTTCCTTCAAAAGCGAGATTGGGATAGGACACTAAATTTAGCGCCTTGTACAACAGATGCACATGACGTGGACAATACGCATCAGTCTCCCTAAATTCACCAAAAGAGTAAAATCAATGTTTTTTCATCCCTTTTACAGATACAATCTTTATGATATTGGTTGATTTCGCAATTTCAAGAGCATCGCTTGTAATGTACACTAGGGGAAGAATATTCAATAGTTTATGTTTGTCAACACTGAGTTTTCTCAAATTCAAACGATGACACACACACACACACACACACACATATATATATATATATATATATATATATATATATATATATATATATCAATTATATTTTCTCAATTACACAGCGGCCCTTTCAGTAAATGTCGTTAAAGTTTACTTTCCTTCGCCCCATCTCTCTCTCCCCCACCCCGTCTTTCCTTCCCTCTTATTCCGATCTTCAACATTAGATCATCTAAGTTGTGTGTATGTCACCACGAAATGTATCATTATGCATTAGACATCCGACAACATTCATATTTCTCTTACTTAAACCCCTTCCACTCAACTCTCCTAAAATTCTCCCTGTTAAAATTTAATCTCCCTCCTTATCTGGTCTGTTACCCCTCATACTTACACTTTCTAAATTCTGTTTTTATTTCCGGAGTTGTTTTTTCTGTTTTCTTTTTGAATTTGTAGGTCTGATGAATTGTATTTACGATTCCAATGGAATAAATTATGACCCTGGAATATTAGTGTTTAAGCCTTTTTTATTATATCCTTACTCTGTCCTGGACATTGAGTTCTACCTGGATTCTGTCCTCTCGTAATTTTTATTCAAAAAATATACATGTATGGGTATTTATATATTTCGCATATGTATGTATATTTGCCACTAATATATATATATATATATATATATATATATATATATATATATATATATATATATATATATATATGATAAAGTAGAGAGAAAGAAAATGTGTGTTTTGTGAGAGAGAGAGAGAGTAAAAGAGAAAGGAAGATGTATACACTTGCCCTTGTGTATACTGAAAATGTAAAAATAGCAAATTCTGCTTCTGAAAAATATATAACAGAACAGTAGATATTACAAGATTTCGCCCTTAGGTAATAAATTCGTCGTCATCAAGAAAGATCCCTTTCTTTCTTTCTTTCTTTCTTTCTTTCTTTCTTTCTTTATCTATCTATCTATCTATCTATCTATCTATCTATCTATCTATCTATCTATCTATCTGTCTGTCTATCTATCTATCTATCTATCTCCCTTGTACGCCTACCTGCTCTTTGACCAATCACAGAAACTGAAGAAACAGGATCTTTGTGGTAACACGATCACCTATCACTTAAAGAGACTTGGCACTAAAATATTTCTGTTTGTATATTAAAAAATACACCTCTTTATGTTTTACTATTTATGTATTGTCGTATAAGAGAATATTCAGTAAGAAAAAAAAAAAGGATATATATCGATATTCAAATATCCGGAATAACCAGGCTATATAATAAATAAATATTAGAAATACCCCGATTAGGAGAAGGAGATAAACATTGAATAGTAACACGAAAGACTTAGGATTTCAAAACAGTGTATATATATATATATATATATATATATATATATATATATATATATATATAAATATAAATATAAAGCTATAAAGTTTAATTTAATATTTCTATGGTTTTGTTGACTTGCGATTTGAAGGTTGTGTTTACAGTGTTTTAACTCTTCTAGCCGCCGTATATTGGTCATTTTCATGCTCTGATTTGAGTAAATCAAAAAAAAAAAAAAAATAATAATAAGTAAAACAATTCATTTAAAACAGTCATCTGTATTCCTAAACAGTGATTTCGATTTCGGGTTGGTCGAAAAGTTCACTGGTTGATTAAGATATAATTGAAAATAGATACACCAACCCGGCTGTTTCAATCTAGTACACTTGTATGTCATTTAATCTACCAACTGGTTTGTCTACTTCCAGTTATATCTTGGTTAGCTAATATACTTTCCAGATGACCGTCGTAGGTGATCTATAGCATTTTGGTATTATCTACCAATATTTGATTTAAGTTGTATTTCAGTTGTTTGTGATGTGCTGATCGATATGTGGATGGGGTGTGTTAAGTTGCAACAAGTGTCGTGTCAGCCTTTGAGATATTATGGCGCATGCGTGGCAGATGTAATTATTTAATGATGTGTTTTGATTGTCGATATTGTATATGCGATTCCCCGGAGGGTAAATGAATGCATAAACAATTTTATTTTTGCACAGGTGTGATTTCTGAGTTCCTGTTTTAGAGGTAATTTAAGTTAAATGCTTTGGATATTTTATAGTAAATGGTAAAGCTAAGGTGTTTATGGCGTTCAATATATGATATGTACCAGCAAAGTAGATTGTTAAAGACTTTTCCATCGTGTTTATAATTAGGGTGCATCTGTTTACGATAGAAAAGATAATCATTTGCTTATAAATGGGTGAATGATTTTGTTATATTAGCGTTAATCGAAAAAATATAAATTTCAGACTGTTCCTTCAAAAATGTAATCGTCATATTCGAAACCTGGAAACATGATAAACCGTATTATCCTATTTGTATTTCGACAGCATGGATTTAAGCGTACTGCTAGATTGGCAACTTGTTCTCATCAAAAGTTTGTAGAATTAGCAAGTTGTAACTGTACGTTCTATACTAATAGTTTCTTTTCTCGCCTACTTCTCACTGGTGCTTCCTTGTTTTACAAACATATACAATCATAAAATATTAGAATATAGAGTTCATCGCGATGTTATTTTCTATTCCATAATCCCGTTCTTTTCTTATCCTTTATTCTTACTAAATGATTATCTATCTCTTTCACACCCATTAATCCTTTGCATCTTAGGGGCATTATCGCCTTGCCTCAGGTGAAATTATTAAAAGAAGACAAAAAATAAAACAGATTTCTTTGCGGCTGAATTTAATAATGTAAATGCATAACATGAATACTTTATTTTTTTAAATATAACTACTACACCCACACGCAAGAATACACACACACGCGCACGTAAACACACACACACACACACACACACACACACACATATATATATATATATATATATATATATATATATATATATATATATATATATATATATATATATTTTGGAAAGATTGATGTGAGTTTGTGACCCTAAAATTTGTCTGACGATCATAGACGTGTGAAACCCAGATTTACAAACTCACATCAATCCTATTAAATATAAAAAACACACACACACACACATACACACACACACACATACATACATACATATATATATATATATTGTGATCATAGAAGTCAACCCTTAGAGGCGACAGTATGTTTCATGCTAGATGCAATCGTCAGGTCACCTGAAATATATATATATATATATATATATATATATATATATATATATAATTTATACATTGCACGTGTCTACATCGTTATGTCACCTTCTCTGTGCATACGCATCCACATAATTATTCAGTAAATATAGACATTAACAGTCCCAGCGTGTGACATGCATTTACACAGAATTGTACATTCTGGCGTATTATCTTGTATTGACTCCCGTGGTAAAATGGTTAAAGCACGCCTGACGGAGATAGTTTTCCAGGATAAAGAGAATGCACGTTCGATCCCCGCAAAGACTTCATATATTCTTTTAAAAGATTTTGTTTTCTAAATAAATAGACATAGTTATCAGTGCTTAAAATAAATGTGATGAGTTCTATAATAAGTTTTATAGTAACACATATTTATACATACAATATAATAGGGATAAATTATATGAAATGAACGTGAAACAATTCGAAAGAGATCATTTTTTTTTCGATTTTAAACTCGATTACCTGTTACTTTTGCCCGGCGAGCATAAAGTCTTTTAACATGAATTTATTTAAATGAAAAATAACATAATAAATTTATTTCTGTTTTTAATCTTCATCTTTTCGACATTATTTCATAATATAATTAACCGATGTATATTTTCGACAAATATTTGGAAATATTTTCTTAAAATAAACGCCGGCTGTATATCGAGTTTTCGTTCTTTACTAGGAATTCGTTTTCTCTTTTTAAATATAATGATTTCAACTGCCATGGTCTTATTAGGAAGGATCGTTTCTTTGTCTATCGTGTTTAATTCTATATTTAGAATCTATTTGACATCTGTTGGTTTTAATCTCGTGTTATTATTTATTTATTATTTATTGTGCTTAATCTGATGACAGAAGCTATTTTTTATATTTAGGATTTAAGCTCTGGTTTGTTTAGACGTTGCAATCCTCTTGATAATCTATAGCTTTTTCCGTGATAAACGTTCTGCGGAGTTACATTCATTGGATCCACAGATTTTAACATTTTGGAAACCACTCATGTCATGTACACTTGGTCGAACAATTCTGATTACCTTTGTATTCAATTAGTGAGAAGGAATTTCCTCTCGAAGAACTACTTCACAAAAGAACCTTTATCGCGTGAAACATACTCCAGAGGGAATGCTTTCCCAACAATTATAATCCTAACCTCTTCCACTCTAAGATTAACCGTCTTCTTTACCCACATATCCTCAAAGAATGCACTACTTACCTACTACTTATACGATAACCATTTTCAGTAAACCTCTACATTGAGTGGCTCTTGGAGCTTGTATTCGGGGAACATTAACTACAAAAATCTCAGTTTTTATTAGCCACTCAGATTTTATAATGTATTCTTTCTGTTGAGTAAGTAGTTACCTGTAACATAATTTTATATCACTGATACCGATTCTTTGAAAATGTATGTAAAAATTATCAGTTTAGTATGAAATAATGTGGTTTGACACTAGGTCTGCTAAATGTCATTATTGCCTTTAAAGTATGAAATAATGCAGTTACGTCTCGTCAGCTATGGCATTTTTATAATATAAGAGGAAAAGTGTAAAACAATCATTTGACGATGATCATAGCACACAGAATGAAAAGATACATTATATTCTTGTATATAACCAAAAGCCGAATGAGCATCTAGAGAAATTCTACAGAAGAAGAAATATTTTGTAATGTAAATTGTTGAAAATCATATTAAGAAAAACTGAATAATGATTGATTCGTCACTTTAAGAAAACGTTACTTTAGCGCAAATAACAAATCCTAATTCACTAATTTATTACCAAGATGAAGTTAAATAGATTATCTTTTTTTTTTGTATGACACCTTCTTGTGTTTGAAAATGAGATTCAATGTTGGAATAATCCCTTTGGATATTTAATAAAGTGAGTTTTTTTTTCATTCTCGTATATACGATGTATTCTTTAGCGAAAACATTTTCTTAGCCTCATTCGGAAATGTCTTAAATTAGATGGCTATTAAGCAGTTACTCTTTATATAGTGGTTTGTCACTAGCTCTGCTAAATGTCATTTTTGCCTACGTTTCTTACTCATTTCATCGACAAAAAATTGGCATAACATAGAAGTCTAATCTCTGTACATGAATCACGAATTTCCGCCCACGCACCCCCATATATATATATATATATATATATATATATATATATATATATATATATATATATATATATATATATGTGTGTGGGTATATATATATATATAATTTTTTGTGTTTTATAATTTTCTTATTATAAAATATACGAGCATACTTTAGGCTATGCTTTTAACCATTATCTAGCATGCTTTATTTTTAGTTTTAACTTAATATATGAATTGTTTCATGGATATATCTACAGTTATAGGACTGTTTTATTTTCCACACACGGTCTGTACATTGTTTGTAGCTGTATTCATAGTTGATATTATTGAACATTCATATTGGATGTTATTGCTGGCCATGATTGTAAAATAAAACATCCCTATAACGCTAAATTCATATATAAAACAATCCATACCTTTAGTTAAAAGTAAAAATAAAATTATATTTGTTAATATAGCCGAAAGCTCCTTTACATACAATATATATATATATATATATATATATATATATATATGTCATCATCATTATCATCATCATTTCACCCCGGACAAGCCAATAGACCCACTATAAAAATACGAGAAAAAACACTATTTACGAGGGAGAACAAAAAAAAAAACAAGAATTAAAAAGACAGAACATGACGATTTGCATTGCATTTAAATTTTTGAAGATCAAACTTGACTTGTAAGCAAGATTTCCAGGATTTTCTCTAAGGATTTTTTTTCAGTACATGAGATAATTTTTGCCCGTTCATTGAGAGAAGAGACTGGCTCTTATTGTTAACTTTCCGCAGCCTAACATTTGATCTAAATTCTGTATTGAATTCATATTGAAAGTTTTAACCATCACGTACGTCATTACCCTTTTGATTGTAACCTTTTACCTTTGATGAATCATCAAACATGCATTGAATGAAATTTAGTATAAAATAAAATACAATCATACACAAGGAAGACATTTCGATGAAACTAAACTTTTAGAAATGTGATAATTCTTGAAGACAGTATGAAATAACATTTTAATAACCATTTTTTTTTAAATTTACGTTTCTTTTTTTTTTCTTTTTTTTACTTAAATCACAATGGTGACAGTAGTATAGAAATTTAAGATGCAGGCAATTTTGCATATAAATGTGTTGCTTATAAAAACATTTTAAATGCTGTCTAAGAATTGAAAATGTCAAAATTAGACATGTACAAAATGTGAAATATCCGAGAATTGTATTTTCTTGGAATGACTTAACATTTTGTGAAACCGAATTCCGGTAGCACACTTTTCTGGAAAAAAATGCCTGCCAAAAACATGAACAAAATAATATGAAAACATCGTTAGAAAGAAAAGAAATAATACTGAAACGGTGCGTAATAACCATCTACGTATATGTTGGAGAATAATGGTAATAGTCGTAAACGATTAAGATGAGAAGTAAGGCAATATGCATGCAGTTATAAAGAAGTATACAGAGAATACCTTTGGACGGGGGCTTGTAAGCGAATAGGAAGTTGTGAGGAAATTGGAATAAAAAAGGACACGCATATTTATAATCCGGAAGGGAGAGTTGAAATTTCCACACCGATGAGCATGGGAACTGAGGCCAGAAAAATGTTAAACAAAAGGATGCTGAAAGTACTTGACCAGATTAGGAGTGAAATGAAAATGGAATACAAACGACCCGCATACTTGGAATCAGGAGGACACACAAAGTTTCCACACTGGTGACACTGAGAACTAAGGCAGTACAGATATGGTCATAAAATACGATGATAGTACCTTGTACGTATCTTGTAAACGAATAAGAAGTTGTGAGGAAAATGAGATAAAAAGACAAACATATTTAGTACCAGGAAGAGCCAGTTGGAATTGCCACATCAGTTATTATGATAATTGAAGCCATACAGATGTTGCTATACAGAAGCATGCGGAGAATACCATGGATGAACCATATAATCTAAATGAGTAGGAAGATATAAGGAAATTTAAAAAAACAGACACACACATCATGGATACTTAAAATCCGAAAGAGACAGTTGGAATTTCAAGAAACATAATGAGGAACGTATACAGGGTGCCCATAAAGTCCGTGTGCATCTTTTAAAAATTATAACTTTATTTGTATTTGCGATGGAAATAATTTCTAAAAAAAAGGATTAGAAAGAAGTAAATCTATATTTTTTAAAGTTTTATTTCCACGTGTCCTCCATCGTTAGCAATATAAAGGGTAATACGATTTTGCAGTTCACGGAAATCATTTGCCAATTGATTTACAGTAATGCCTGAAATCACATTAGTTATTTTAGCTATACCTAAAACTAGGTACATTAAACATTATAACATTTTTTTTACAGATTATTTCTATCGCAAATACAAATAAAGTTATAAATGTTTTAAAGTGCACACGAATTTTATGGACAACCTGTACTTGGAAAAAGTGATAATCCCAATGCGTAATGAAGGTGAGAGAGAGAGAGAGAGAGGCAAACAGAAAATAAAATAGGAGTAGAAGATATAATAAAAAAGATAAAATATTTAAAATGAAACGGGACGTTGTGGCGGGCCATGATAATCCACGTCCTGAAGGGACACTACGCACAGAAATATACACTAGTTACGATTTTTATAATGGCTTTTATTTCTGTTACTGTTTCTAGTTGGTGAGTTGTAATGGAAGAAGTGAATTATTCTCTTTGGTCTGGGTGAATTGTGATGAGTTATTCTCTGCTTGAAGTAGTAAATAATGTATCGCCGATTTGTCATAGGTAATTGGTATATACTGTGGAGCCTGTTTTATTAGTATGAATTGTATATGGGGTGAGAAATTCTGTTAACCTGAAGGACTGGAGAGAGAAAACATCCATTGTCCTGCCGGTAGTTACAATATTAGTAATTTACATTACTCTCAAGGCCTGTAGAGAGTTCTGGTAAAAGTTCTTTCGTCATGTGTTGATTTGATTGAAGATATTTGTGAAATTCTTCTTTCTGGTTATATTACCTATTGTCCCTCTAAAAAAGAAGATTTGGCTTCCTGGTGTTAGGTGGTTTGATTGATTTGTTTTTGTTTTTTACAAACCATTGAAAGGTATTTAAAACCAGAACATATTTTTAGGTAAATATAATTTACCTATACAAATTAGCCCATAATTGGTTAGTGAGAAAAGGTGGATTCATACCTTTCCAAGGTGTATTTGCGCATGTATGTATATAATGAACGATTTGAATTACGGTGGAGTGATGGATAGCGTTTCGAAATATAGTTAACTTATGTGCTAATACCCTTGGAGAATGTATAAATACATCCCTCCTAACCCCAGCTATAATTAAATGACAAGGCAGATTGGATATTCTAGGCTTGGTTGACGTCACACATTATGAAATGGACAAAGTCCGACAATTACTTTAAGACATTTTTATGTTTATACATACTTTTTTATAGATAGAAATATTAAGGTAAATGCTCTGTTTATAATAATGATCCAGGGTGGTAGCATCTGTTAGGGTCCCAGTTATGAGCAAACAGTTAACCCCCAAACTGGAGTCAAAACATTATGAGAATGTAAAAATAGGTTTTAATACTAAAGATACTTTGAAAAAAAATTATTACCAGAAATAGATTTTTGAAAGAAAAAAAATACCAGAAATAGATCTAGAAAACAAAAAAAATACCAGAAAACAATATTACCAGCAATAAAAATTCTATTGGCATTAAATGACCCATTGAGGTTGATATGCCAGAAACCAAACCAAACCAAACCAAACCAAACCAAAATTGTTTATAATAAACCGAAACTTTGTGAAGTGCGACGTTATTTGTTTACATTTGGATACGCACCGAGCAGATATGAAAGTACGTGAGAAAATTATGAAAAATTGTAGTTTAAAAACAGTAAAATCGACCTTGCTCACCGAAACGCCCCTGTGTTGTCGCCAAATCGGTAAAAACACGTCTGGCTATATGACGGTTCCATATAGGATATAGCTTCGATTCTTATCGGAGGACGCATATTTTCTATGACAATTTCTCGGACATTCAGGCCGGTAAATGTTGTTTAATACTGTTTGTTATAGAACAGAGCATTTACTTAAATATTAGTATCTATAAAAAAGAATGTATAAACATACAAATGTCTTAAAATAAAATAAAAAATTGTTTCGACCACAATCAATTTTTTATCAATATGTTTTCAATGTTTTCTGTATAAAAACTGTTAATTTCAGAATTACCGTCTGCCATACATCGATAAATGGTCCTTAAAATGTGTTCGTCCTTTATCCAGTAGCTAGATATTATGAAACATTATTTCCTTTAAACCTGAATCAAATCTTCAAAAACATTAATAAACCTGGACTGCGCCTCGAATTGACAAATCGGAGAGCCGAGTTTGAATTCCTCTAGTGTTCATTACATTCACTTACGTACTGATATCCTTGGAAAAGATATGAATCCCTCCCTTCGCCATCCAGCTATGGGTAAATAGCAGGGGAGACTGGTTTCTATAGATTTGGGTGGCAAATGGTCTAAGCGAAGGTAAAGTATGCATAAAAGAAAAGGATCTTTCGCATTGACACGATGATCTTGACTGCGGACTGCTCTTTTTTAATTCCTATTCTGTAATAAGATATTGTGTAAGAAATTAACTTTTAAATTTTAAGTAATAAACGTGATTTAAAAAGAAATTTGCTATACATTATCATTCTTGTTATTTTGCTTTGTTTTGATTTTCTCGTGACGCATCAGAATATTTTTTAGATGTCAACGAGCACTCGTCATCACTTTTGTAGCGTCAACGACCACTCATTACTACTTTTGTCATGCAACAAACACTCGTTGTCACTTTTGTAACGTCAACGAACACTCCTTACCACTGTTGTAATGAAGCGAACACTCGTTATCACTTTTGTAATGTCAACGAACACTCGTTACCACATTTGTAATGATGCGAATACTCGTTGTCATATTTGTAATGTCAACGAACACTCGTTACCATAATTGCAACGTCAACGAACTATCGTTGTCACTTTTGTAACGTCAACGAGGATTCCTTACCATTTTTGTAATGCAATGAACATTCATTGTCACTTTTGTAACATCAACGAATACTAGTTACCATTTTTGTAATGCAACGAACACTCGCTGTCACTTTTGTAACGTCAACAATAGCCTCATTAGAGTAAGCACACCACAACGCAAACAATACTGGTGTCAGACGCCATCGAATAATCTCGCACTAATGGTAACCACCGAATAGTAATCAGTATAGAGAATAGCGCAAAGAAGAGTATAGCGCTCCGTATAGTAATAGATGACAGAATAGAAATAGCGATTCGTATAGTATAGAGGAAAGACTAGAAATAGTGATCAGTTAAACGTCACACGACTTCCTACTGATGCGTTTCGTCTATGGTAACGTGGTGTATTTAATTCAATAATGGCATCGCCTGTATTTGTTCACTGGTGATCTACGTTCAAACTCAAGTGTCGGCAACGATACTTTATTCCGATATAACAGTTTTCTTTAATAGCAAAACACTAGTGATTCATTACTTAATGCAGACTAATATTGTTTCTGCTGAACCTGTTTTGTGCAAAAAATTGCTAGATAATTATATCTAAGATTACGTGTGGGAATAGTAAAAAAAATATATATATCGGCTTTATAGAAATCGAAGATGAGAATATCGCTATATAGTTTATTTTTGCTTCATATACACTTTTGAATTAAATACCGCACTACGGCTCTAAATATTACCTAACTCCTCGCGCTATCCCCTACTTTTATATATTTTATTATAATCTATAGAGTCCAAAAGCGTATCCGCGTCCTCGAATGTGACAAATTGTTTTCCACCGACAACCCCGTTCTCACAGAGGAAACTTCTCAAGCCTTTCGCTGTTTATAAAAAAAAAGGGCAATCGAAAGACTAGTTGTTAAGCAGGATAAAACACTTGCACATTGCATACATGTGACAGAATGTCTCGATAGAAAAAATGTCCAAATCGATTGCGTTTGATGTTATATGCGAGTAAAATGTCGCTGCCGACAATTGACTTTGAACATAGATGGCCGAGGAGCAAACACAGGCGATCCAATTAATGAATTTAGTGGATCCAGTGACCATGGGCGAGACGCATATGTAGAAAGTAGCGTGACATTGAAAGGGTCGCTATTCCTATTCTATTTTCTATAACTATACGGACCGCTATTCTCTACTCTATTCACTATAATATTTTTTCTATAAGAATTACTTTTTGGTGGTTACCTTCAAAGCAATTACCATTAGTAGGAGTGTTATTCGAAGGCGTCGGACACCAGCATTTTTCAACGGCGTTACTATACTTGTATCTGCGATTATAAAGTCTCTACTATTACGTGCATTACCAAAGCGGCAACTAGTATTCCTTGACATCACAAAAATTCGGGAACGGAAATAATGTTTAGTTCAGCAAAGTTGTCTGTCACCACACATTCAATTTTATTGTCTAGGACCCATATTAAGAATAGGTTTTTAAAAGATACTGTACCAAAACAGCCCGGGATTTAAATATACTTTACGAGAAGAGACAGATTCAGTAGCATCTGAAATCTGTTAAAATGCTGTACGTAGTTTTCATGAAATACTATATACCGTATCAATTCTGCGCATTGACGATCATGGCTCTTCAAGACTTTGTCTTGTGTAAAACTGAGTATCTTTTTTTTTTTCTTTTTTCCCTATTCCTCCCAATCGCTGTTCTGGAAAACATTTACACAAGCTCATTAGGTTGTTTATTCGCTGCTTTCCTCTGTCTCTCTTGCCTTTGATATGTCTTGTAAGTGTCTGATTCTACAAACACTCGTTCCCCAGTATTAACCTAGAATCTTCAGTTGTCACTTTCTTGTTCTAAGTGTCTTTTTGTTTCGATTTTTTTAAATTTCGCATTGCTTACATGTTAAATTTATTGACTTCTCAGCATCCTTCTGTAGCCCTTAACTGGAATTGGAACTCGGCTATCAGTATTCACTATCCCTATGCTCCTATGGATTTCAGTGTCACATATTTTTGTTCTCTTTTAAAACAATACCTATATATTTATATTTTCGTACCTGTTTGATTTTGTCATTTCTAAGTCGTAGTTTTCACCTTTTAATTTTTCGTTTGCCTACAGCCATATATTTTGTAATCTTACAATTGATGTCCATTCCTTTCTTTTACTATATTCTCTATGACTTCTAATAGTTTTTCTTTCGTTTTTGGTATCAATAGTCTCATTTGCATATTTTATGTTGTTAATATTGTGATCGCCATTAATGTATCGTGGTATTTCTTATAAAACTCTCAAGATTGCTTCATATTAATGGTTGAATATTTACAGGGAGAGGACAAGTAACTATTTTACGCCATTTTCTATTTGTCTTGATTTACTTCATTCGTTTACTACCTTCATGAACATAGTTTGCTAACAGAATAAGTTCTGAATTATTTTAATAAAATTCCTAAGTAAATTAAGTTTACCTGGCAGTTCAAATAGGTTTTTCGTTCGTACATTATCAAATCCTTTTTCAGAATCTATAAAACATAGGTATACCTCTTCTGTAACGCTCTACATATCTGAGATGTAAGCAAGGTGTCCCATATTTTGAGAATTATTACATTTATTGTTTAATAAAATAGAGAGTTAATATTATTTTACTTTCCTTTTAGGATTCAAATATACTGTTTGGATACAGTAATAATCTACCAAATAAATACACTGATATTAGCCAGTGATTTTTATTAAACAGATGATGTCGATTTGAAGTTTTGCCGGTGTTAGGGATCTTGGATTTTAGCGCACAACAGTCTATTCCTTGAAATATTAAACTTACTCGATGTGAGTGAAAATGTTCCTCCATTATCCTAGGTTCGGGACCAATAAACCTGAAACATACTTAAGAGTCCTGGATAGGATTACCTGATAATATATAGGCGCATAAACCAGCGTTTACTATGCGCACCTCAAGAAGCAGACAGCTAAATTGATCGCCTGTTGGTTTACACATCTGCTGGAACCATACCGGCCATTGTCCCGTATGAAACAAAATATTTCAGAAATGAATTACACAAACAGTTTCCTTCCGGTACGGTTTTCTACAGACTGTATAGAATGACTCTTCTTTATAGGTTCGTCGCACGATGAAAGGAAGGGTCGTTTGAAGTGGCCGTCATGCCGGGAGATGGCTGTGTTGTTTGTTATTGACGTAGAAACGCCACATACAGCCTCGTTAGCATTGACACGAGCAATAAATCTTTCCAAATAGCCACAAACGAGCCGCTTTAGCAATAAGGGTAAAAGCATTATATCTCTCGCCTGTTAAACACGAGAGGTCTATTCGTCGACAGTCAATCAGAGGAACAAGGTGGATACGTTGTGTACACTATGGATTAACGCCATATTGTTACTCTTTCGTAATGTCAAGAAATAAAATATCTTTTGGATTGAATTACATTAAAGAGATGCGAATATGTATGATTGTTACCAAATTGTCACCCTTAAATTGAAAAGACCAGCGCCTCGTTAAACAGGCACATCATTATCAATGGGTAAAATAACCAACCTTTCTCTCATACGGTGGAGTAAAGGATAGTAGCTAGGGTTGAGGAATCATTGAGTCGAGGTCGAATTCCAGTCGAATATATTACATTCACTTTCATGCTACAAACCTTGAGAAAGGTATGAATCCTCTTCTTATACCCCCAACTATGGGTAAATAGCAGGAAAGACTAGATTTTATAGAGTTGGATGGCAACTGGTCTAGGAGAATTCAAAACCTGCGGAGGGTCGGTTACGGATCGTTTCAACAAACAAAAAATTGTATTAATTTCTACGCTAGGCCTCCTGACGGGATTCCCATATCTTAGCATATTATCTGATTCTGCACCATGTCTCTTGATTTGGCTCTTCAAAAGTGTGGTTGGTTCTGCACAAAGCCTTCACCATTATAATCGTATGGGTAGGTGTCTGGTTCCTACCAATTGAGGTCCTGGACCCTCATACATAGATAAACGATGGCAGAGTTTTATATGAGATATATATGACAGGTTATCTTCGTTTTCTGGTGACACGCGTCTGTCTGCTAGGGCTGAGGGCCGATTTTGTTGAAGACACTTGCTCGGATATATTTGTGGTTGCTGAACACTTACAGTGAGCACAAATCGGGGTTAAACTAAAACTATACTAAATGAAACTTATTTGTAGTTTTTGAAAGAGTTTAGTAGATCAAATGTGTGAGTGTATAAAAGTGAATTTTGCGTGCTGGTACATGTATATTTTTCTTTATATTTATGAAATACCTACCTTGTGTATGTGTGTGTGTGGTCTGTATATATATATATATATATATATATATATATATATATATGTATATATATATATATATATATATATAGTAGTAACACACTGTCTCGAAAAATTCGGTTTCTTGATTTGCTAAAGATCAAATCAATCTCGAAGGAAAAAAGGTTTTAAAAAAAGAAAGAGCTAGGGACATGAACGTCTATCGAAAATAATCGTACAGCATACAGGTCCCAAGCGCAAAGGAAAAAAACCGATACGAGTAATCAACTAACTAAAAAAGTGCTCAATACAAAGTAGAGTTGACCTAGTCAAACCTAGAGAGCCAGACAATCAATGGGTTGTCTGGGACTATCTCTCTCTCTCTCTCTCTCTCTGTCTCTCTCTCTGTCTCTCTCTCTCTATATATATATATATATATATATATATATATAGAGAGAGAGAGAAAAGAAAAAGAGAGAGAATTAAATATCATATGTGGATCGGAATCCGAAGCTTTATTAAAAATTAAGCATCTTAGATTGATATACGTTACCTATTTGTTCTTTATTTCATTATATATATATATATATATATATATATATATATATATATATATATATATATATATATTCCTGTGTGTGTGTGTGTGTGTGTGTGTATAAATGCAGTGCTAATCATTTTTAATGTAACGAGATTCCTACAACACCAGCATAAATGAAAACAACATTTATTTATTCACTGAATTAAATGCACATAAATTGCTTTATTTTATGACACCCTCCCCAAATAAGGACACAGTAAAACTTAAAAACAATATATTAAAATCAGTAAAAAAATTTAATGGAATACTTATGAAACTATTTCCACACCCGCCAAAGATGTGAAGTCAGACAAGTTTGAACTAGGAAATTGCAAAATTCTAAAGAGACATCGTTTCATTACAGAATTTTTCAATGGCAGAAAGGTAATTAATGGGAAGATGTTTTTTTACTCTTCTAACGTCACCACGCTAAATATATATACATACATGGTCACACAACACAACACACAGATATTTTACAATATATAAAATATATATATATTTATATATTATACAAATTTAGATATATATATATATATGTATATATAGAATTTTTTTTTTTATTAAAAAGATGTGAAACAACGTTTTGGAAATAATGGGCACCAGTTTCCTCGAACCACTACACCACCTTGAGATATATATATATATATATATATATATATATATATATATATATATATATATATATATATATATATATATATATATAATTTGAAATATTACAGTGAACAAATAAATAACGGGATTTTTTTTTTTTTCAAACCTGCCTTACGTTTACATGTATAACTTAAATTTATTACAGGTAGGATAAAGTAAGCATTTATTTTTTTTTTATAAAAAATGTACTGTAATACCAAAATTAAATACAAAACCATCTTCAAATCATATGTTATGCATGTATGAGTATTGTTTTGTCAATGGCATTTAACTTTCCTGTTACTTGAAATCAGTAAATGCGCACAGGGATGATTCTCGTTTATCAAGATTTAAACCAGTTAAATTACTTTATAGGCAAGATATTTGATCATCCTCTCCCTCAGAACGTTTTCTACTCTAAGGACAATTAAGAGTATTTAGTTGCATAATAATGATTTTCTATTAAATGAGTTCAATTTCTTAACGTTCTGTTCTATTATTTTGTCCATTCTCATATATCAAACTAATCTAGTATAACCTCCATTCAATTTCCAATATAGAAAAACATGTATTAACCCCTGTCCGGATTTTGGGGACGAAGATTTAACATTAATTAGAATATTTGCATTCAGACTGTTGTACTCATCTTTGTTGTTGCTAGCGTAACGTTTCGGACATTGTGCCCTCTGGTCTTCAAATAAAAATTGACGATTCCGTTAAATTTTATTTTAATTTACTTCTTTAGACTCGAAGTTTAAATTGATACCCAAAAACTTCATTTAATCTATTGGGCCTTATCGATCTTGATTCATTGAATCAAGCTCCTTTAGATTTATCTTCATTTATCAAATGCACCTATATTGTATTAATTTCTACGCTAACATCCAAATGACGGGAAAACCCAACTTCGTTAATTTATCTGATTCCTTCAACATTTAACTGTCCACTGGCCTTGTCTATCTAATATTTTTGTATTTCATTTATCATTAATCTATTTGCGTAGGTTGTTCTCATTCCCATATCTGTATATATACTAGTTGATTATTATTTTTTACTTGACATTTATGGCAAATCTTTTTCGATAGAGCCTTTCTATTATATTGTATTAGATTATCTGACACAGATATTGAATATGCCACCAGATACACTGACATTAGAGATTTAAATACTTGGCTTAGTGAACGTCATGGGTGGTGGCGTTACATCAAGTGTTCATGAGTTCTCTCCCTTGCTCAATTGGAGAACCGATGTTACTCTATTCGACAGTAACAAGCAAGAACTGGCATCGCAGAGAGAAAAAGTACACAGTGATCATGTTATGGTGTAGAACCATAGAAAGATAACACGGACTCGGATATAAGGTTAAATAGTATATTCCCGGAAACGTAGTACAAAGGTAAATGTAGACGGGAGAGTACTTTCTCTAACTGGTGTCCTGACTCACTCATTCACTCACTTGGTGTCTACTACTCGGTGACTGTGACTCTCACTCGGTGATTTTCTCTACTCAGAGTTGGTAGCCATATTATGTAGGTGTGGAGTGTCGATTTGTAGGTAAGGTCCCCACAACAGATCAACATATAATGTTTCGAATGTGACCAAAATTAATGGACACCTGATTATTACAGAGGTTACTTCAGCACCCCGCAGCAGTGTAATGGTTAGCAAGCTTCTCTCGATAGAACAATTACGACTAAGCAGTGAGTTCGATCCTAACTGGGCGCCCCATACTTTCGGCCTTGTGTTACATCTAAGCTAAATATAATGGAAAATCACTATAAAAAAGGTTACTTTAACCCTTTTATAACACCTCAAAGTTAAAAAATGGTTTGAATAATTTACATTATATATTTTGGTGACAATGTTATTTATTCAACACATGAATGAATATGACTTTAACTTTCAAACTTGATATATAGGAGGAAATAGGTGCTCAGACAAGCAGCGGCCATACGTGGTCATGGGAATAGCAATGATGGTGATAATGATTATAATGATAGAGGGTATCATAATGCACCTTATGCGCTTATATAAATTTCAATATAAGTAGTTACTAATTTTAAAACAGTCTTAAGCAAGGCAACTAACAACGCTACAGGGTGCATGGATAAATGTTCGCCATTTTATATTTAATTATGCGCATGCGTACTGTTTTTTTTTTATTTTGTAGCCTGCACAGTATAGTATTTTCATTTGGGTGGCGTCTGTGATAATATACTAACCATGGTGCAATTCTCGTCACCAGAAATTTTGAAACGGCATGCTGTACTGCATGGGATTCACGCCGGAATCTCCAATACGAACGTTTCAAAGTGTTTGGGTGTCAATCAGAGGACAATGCAGATGATTCGGCAAGACTTGGATTATAAATCCAGTCAACATCATATTGTTTGGAGTGATCGCTAGTGATGGCGACGTTATGCCTCCATTTGTTTTCCCTCAGGCGCCAGACTCAACACGGAGGCCTTCATCAAGTGCTTTGTGCAGGTAGTGCTGCTCTGTATCAAGAGAGTGACTGCTAGAAGACCCTATATTCGGCAACAGCACTCTGCATCACGCCACACAATCAGAACCCAGTCATAGCTTTCAGGCAATTTCTTCGGCCACACCATCCCTTTATATCTGGCCACCTAACTTATAATTATGTGTGGGGCGTAGTTGAGCGTAAGACCAACAATGCTCCTTGTAACACCAAAGATGTGATGGGGGGTAGGATTATGGCTGTGTTCACCTCATTACACAAGT
>CAHIKZ030002430.1:0-100000 GCA_903632075.3 Acanthosepion pharaonis | reverse complement strand
AATTTATTGCCAATTTATCCAATTTTTTAGCGTACAAAAGAATACGTCGCAAAAAATCACATAGAAAATAGCCGTAAAATATAGCAGCAAAGAAAACTAAGGAATCCGGAATTTCTGGGTTGAGGTCCGGATCCTAACCGGAATATTTTTAATTTGCACACGGATTCGACCAGATTGAAAATTGGTATGATATGTTGGGCTACGTCATCTAGGTATCAGTTGAAACACGAAAAATTATATTTTGAAACATTGCAATTTGCGAATAGTAATCTTTTCATTTGAAGATGATATATTAAAACTGAGAGAGTTGTTTCCCTTTTATTGTTTTTATCCGTAGAAGCCATGATGGAGAATTTTTTTAACAATCCAAGTAATGAAAAGTTAGGAATCCAAAATTCTAGGTTTGCAGGTTCGGATCCGGTTCGGAATCTTTTTAATTAAAAAGGATATAGGCCTGATTCTAAACTATTCAATAGGATATTTGGGGCTTCGGCATCTAGGATAATAGGGTGAAATACATATATGAAAAGTGTGACACATATAACAGAGGAATATTCACACACACACATATATATATATATATATATATATATATATATATATATATATATATATATATGAAGAAATATTTTGAAAAAACAAACAAAAATCCTTAAATGTAGTTAAAATGAAAGAAATGTCGACGTCCGACGTTTCGGTTTAATAAACCTTTTTCAAGACAATATTCATCAAAATACAATTCAGTTCAATATGACAAATACGATGGACATAAAAACACAAGTCTTATTCAGAACAGATAACTGAAAATTTTTAAAATGATCAGCCTTCCGTCTAACATGGTCACGCTGTCGTCACATGGGCGACGCTTTCATAACGTATTCCTAAAAGTTTGTGATTATTTTGAAATGAAAAAGAAAAAAAAATGAAAAGAATTCTATTAGGTTCTAAAATTCTTATGTGTATGCTTGTCGAGCATCAATCTCGCTAAAAAAAAGGGGAAATATTAAAGAAACCAGGTCTAGTATTCACCGTGCGTGAGATGGATATTATACCTGCTTCATAAATCCTCCTGAGATTTTTATTATGAAAATATTTTAATACTTTCACGGAATCGAAATCGAATTTATTATGATCTGCTTTAGTTGTGTGTACAACTAAAGCATTGTTAAAATACCGAGACGAATATCTCGTTTATGTTCGAAAACACGAGATTTTAAGGACCTACCTGTTTCACCCACATATTTTAGGTCACAATTTTTTTTGCATGATATTTGATAGATGCAAGCATCGGATGTAATATGTTGTCTGCTGGTGCTATTTAATAAACTACGGATAGTCCTAGTAGGTAATATAGTAGTTCTAATTTTTAATGCATTTAGATTATGAGAGATACGTTCGGTCAAATGGTTATTTGGTAAAAAGATGCGACCAAACGAAATATTATCAGAGGTAGCTGAAATTGTATCTTTCATTGATCTAGTTGTAGTGGCCTTTGAGGTGTCATTTTGCGCTGATGAGTGAATTTTCAACGCTTTATTTTTAGCTCTCTGTAATAATTGTCTCGGATACGGAAGATTTGAAAAAGTATCCTCAATATATGTAAATTCATCATTTAAATATTTTGATGAACAGATGCGAAGAGCCCTCAAATAGAATCCAATAACAATACCCCTCTTAGTGTTAGTATCATGGTGAGAGTAAAAATGTAAATAGTCATTTTACATGTAGGTTTACGATATACTTTGAATTCTAATTTATTTTTATTTTAATGAGTAATATGTCTAAAAAGGTAAGGAATTATTAGATTCAAGTTCATAATGGTCAAGTAGGTTCTATTCTATTTAATCTATCAGTAATCTCGTTTAAATCATGCTTAAGTTCATAAAAATGTCATCGATGTATCAATATTAGGTTTTCAAGAAATTCTAGAAATATTCTATTTCCAATCTATCAGTAAAAACCAAATTTTTGTTTATAATAAATATTATTATATTGGAAGAAACAATGTGGGTAGATAAAAAGGATGCAAATTTGTCATTTCGATAGAGATAGGTATTAAAGAAAGTAAAAAGATTTGATGTCTAAGCTATTTAAAAGAGAGCCTGAATTCTTTATATGTGCGTTATTATTGCAGAAATTTAGTTAAATACCTAGCGATATGAGCCTCTACATGATGGGCCTTAATGGAATGTTAAGCTTATGACATAATTTTAGGACGGTCGGGTTAAAACACATGAGAAAAGAGGCAGAAAATTTTTTTCAATGGAAGTCAAATCACTATCAAAATTCAATTTACCTCAGAAATTTTCTAAAAGTTTGTACTAATCAGGGAAAATCATGTTCAATAAAAACAGATAAATTAAACCAAAACATAGTTTCTAGTAAAGGTTTTACCCATTTTTAGCTGCCTCACTTTTAATGGCTTTCAATAATGAGAAATATGCATATATAATATATCTCAGATTTCTATGATAAAACATTATTATATCTCCTTCTTTGTTGTTATCATGGATAACCCAGAAAATGTTGGACTTGCTTTGACAGATTATGAACAGATCACCTCTATACAAATTTCTAAGAATCTAAAAAAATTTTATGTCCTATAAAAACTCATATGTAATGAAGATAAATGTTGGCTTTTCCTTATTAACAGACAATGACCGTCCCTAAAATTTATAAGTCCTCCCCAAAACCCAAAGAACATTCCATTTAGGCCCAAACATCTCATATTAGGCTCAAAATATCGCTAATATATTTAACTAAATTTCTAACTCCAATTCTGGGCACCGTAAGTAACGCACATATAAAGAATTCAGGCTCTCTTTTAAATAAGTTGAGAAATATTGATATAGATAACAAATTACTAGCTAGCTTAGACATCAAATCTTTATATACTAATATACCTGTTGATAAATGCATTAAACAATTAGAGAACCACCTTAAGAAAATTGACTTTAATATCTCTATCTCAAAATGCATCAAATTATGCATCCTTTGCACTTCACATTGTTTCTTCCAATATAATAATATTTATTATAAACAAAAAATTTGGTTTACCGATGGGGAGTCCTTTCTCTCTGGATTCCTAGCATGCATATTTCTAGAATTTCTTGAATCTGGACCTTTTAAAGATGTCATTCCACCTGATACACATTACTTTCGATACATCGATGACATTTTATTTATCTACCCACATAAGCATGATTTAAACGAGATTACTGATAGATTAAATAGAATAGAACCTACTATAGAATTTACCTATGAACTTGAATCTAATAATTCCTTACCTTTTTTAGACATATTACTCATTAAAAATAAAAATAAATTAGAATTCAAAGTATATCGTAAACCTACATGTAAAAATGACTATTTACATTTTTACTCTCACCATGATACTAACACTAAGAGGGGTATTGTTATTGGATTCTATTTGAGGGCTCTTCGCATCTGTTCATCAAAATATTTAAATGATGAATTTACATATATTGAGGATACCTTTTCAAATCTTTCGTATCCGAGACAATTATTACAGAGAGCTAAAAATAAAGCGTTGAAAATTCACTCATCAGCGCAAAATGACACCTCAAAGGCCACTACAACTAGATCAATGAAAGATACAATTTCAGCTGCCTCTGATAATATTTCGTTTGGTCGCATCTTTTTACCAAATAACCATTTGACCGAACGTATCTCTCATAATCTAAATGCATTAAAAATTAGAACTACTATATTACCTACTAGGACTATCCGTAGTTTATTAAATAACACCAGCAGACAACATATTACATCCGATGCTTGCATCTATCAAATATCATGCAAAAATTGTGACCTAAAATATGTGGGTGAAACAGGTAGGTCCTTAAAATCTCGTGTTTTCGAACATAAACGAGATATTCGTCTCGGTAATTTTAACAATGCTTTAGTTGTACACACAACTAAAAGCAGATCATAATTTCGATTTCGATTCCGTGAAAGTATTAAAATATTTTCATAATAAAAATCTCAGGAGGATTTATGAAGCAGGTATAATATCCATCTCACGCACGGTGAATACTAGACCTGGTTTCTTTAATATTTCCCCTTTTTAGCGAGATTGATGCTCGACAAGCATACACATAAAATTTTAGAACCTAATAGAATTCTTTTCATTTTTTTTTTCATTTCAAAATAATCACAAACTTTTAGGAATACGTTATGAAAAGCGTCGCCCATGTGACGACAGCGTGACCATGTTAGACGGAAGGCTGATCATTTTAAAATTTTCAGTTATCTGTTCTGAATAAGACTTGTGTTTTTATGTCCATCGTATTTGTCATATTGAACTGAATTGTATTTTGATGAATATTGTCTTGAAAAAGGTTTAATAAACCGAAACGTCAGACGTCGACATTTCTTTCATTTTAACTACATTTAAGGATTTTGTTTTGTTTTTTTCAAATTTCTTCATTCTGTCGGATATATATATATATTTATATATATATATATATATATATATATATATATATATATATATATATATATATATATATATATTATGTATCCATTTTCATACTCACCGTTTTTATTTGTTTTCCCTCCATTGGTGCAAATAATATATTTTATATTATATATATTATATTTTTCTTTACATAAAAAGAGATATTTCAACTTTATCCCTTCCATTATTATCATTAGTCTAAAAAATATATTTTTCAATATATTTATATATATATATATATTTATTTCTATATCTTTTTTATATTCAAGCCCTTTTGTTTAAATTTCGTAATTTGCAATGTACAAAATTTCTTCATGCTATTACTTCGATCAAATAAAAAGAAATGTATTTTAAAACGATATTCCAAATTTTTAATCTAATCAGGGAATGTTATATAAACATTTTCTCTGACATTTCTTTCGTCTTTTCCCTAAAATAACGCCACATGTATAAAAGCTGCGATATATAGTTTATATATATATATATAAATTGTTTGCAATATATTTATAATCACAATTGAAAAGCGGTAGTTTTTTTAACACATGTAGAAAAAAGGATTACCTTTTGCGTTATTTTTTATAACCTTTGTTAAGGGCATGTTGAAGAAAAAAATTCGAAAAAACGCAGAAACACTTCTTTACAATAAAGAACTAAAATTGAAGAAAATGCGGCAGGATTTTGTCAATATTAGTTTACTATTTACGTTTGGGCAAAGTTTTAAATCAATGGTGCAGCGGCTTTTTTGGAATCAACCCGGTGAATTTTATGCTTCATTCAAATTCAATTGTCATTGTTTAGATAAATACAGGTTTTCCGTGTGTCCTGTATTTATCTATTTAATTCTTTTTTTGTTGATGTGTGTGTTTGGATTAAGAATCTGTTTAATACGTTTCATGTTATCCATGTGTGTGTGTGTGTGTGTGTGTGTGTGTGTGTGTGGGTGTGTTCAATTCATCCTCAACAGTTTTGCATTGAAAGAAATGATCGCCTAAACGTTTTTAATAATTTCATCAATATTATCTCAATTTATGTGAAAAAAAATGCAATATATATATAATATATAGTTTGTCGTGTGTGTGTGTTTGTGTTTGTTTGTTTGTATAAGATGATTGAAATTATTCAAAAATGTAAGTCAATGTAAATAGGAAATAAAGAAAATTACCTTGAAATTTTTCATAAATGTTTATTTAGAAATAATATATATATATATTTTATATTTATATATGAAAACATATAAAACACGATATATCTATATATATATTTATAACATATATATATATATATTTATATATATATATATATATAGATTGGATTTGATGTGATATTTAGATATTTCAGAGTTCTATTTTTCAGTGGAATTCGGTCAAAAGGAAATGACAAATTTAATTTATTTGAAATATAAAAAATTCTTTAATGTTTTTCAAATGCTTTTTAAAACTAAATAAAACAATAGTTGTTTTTAAAAAATCTTAGTGGATTTTGATACAGTCTCATAACGGAAGAAGTATACAGTTTGTATTGGGGCGACCACTACATAAAAAAACAAAAAAAAAAAACCGTTTAAATATTTGTCTGTCTCTCTCCGTAATCCTTCGTTTTTGTCAATTATATCCTCTTTTCAAAAACTTTATCCCCTCTCGATACTTCTTCTATCTCTCTCTATGGTTAATCCCCTCTAAACAAACGAAGTTTGCCGTAATATCCTCTCACATGAACAAAACATAAGATTCGCCGGCGAGCACTGAAAGTAACACTGATAGACGTTCTCAAATATAAAAAACAAATTTCTAAAAATATATATATATATATATATATATATATATATATAAATATTTATATAGATATGGGGATATACACATATTTGTATTTTTATCACTGAAATAATGGTGCTGTGTTGTCATATTTCGGTTAATTTAAAGATTTATGTATATTTTCATAGTGTGTCTTCAAAGTTTTTACATATATCAATAAATAATCATATATTTTTGTAAGAGATTATTCTGTTTATATAAATGGCAGGATATACATATGAATATATGATGTTATTTTTATTCATACGTCCGAATGAATTTTAATTGATTGGTTAAATATATGCATCTATTACGTTTTCCTCCAATATAAAGCCAAATTTTAAGACATGTAATGTTTTAAAATTTTATCAGTCCTTTCATAAAGTATTCTCAGCTTATTTGTTTCATAAATAATCATTTCGTTTTCTATAACCGCATGTATTTGTTCAAGATTTATTAAATAAATATTTAAAATTTTCGTAGAATTCAATTATTTTTCTTTTCCTCTCTCACTCCATATAATAAATATATATTGTATATATATATTTCCGTTTTATATGTTAATTATTTATTGTTTAATATTTCTAACTGACCTTTAAAAAAATACTATCAAATTTAAACAACGTCCGAAGGATTTATTCAAAAATTCCTATGGTAAAATAAATTCAAATGAAACCAGCATAAAATTAAAATATGTGTTTAATACTTGGATTTTTGACATGACAGTCACATAGGTCCAAAAGTTCGTTTGTGATTAACAAACTTACAAAACATTCTTTTTCAAATGCATTTTGCATAAAATTTTGGAGATGTACTTTTTTTTTTTTGCATTTTCCATGCATGGGGGATAAGAATATTAATAGAGAATTTTAAAAAATGATTTAAAATTGTTTGCATGAACAATGGATCTCAATGGACTTAATAAAATGACTAAACATCAACAGACGAGTCCTATTTTTTAGAAACGTGGGTCTTTCAAAAATTGTTATTTAAGATTTTAAATGATGAATATTAAATTTATTGAATTAAGTCAACGTGTCATGATTAACATTTAATAAGTTAATATTGTCCTTATCATATAAGAATTGAAAAATTCATGATTTTGATAAACTGGTACTGAAAATTTTGTAATTATATTTAAATTAAGAATTTTTCCATTTTTGTTATAAGTTTTGTATTTTCAGGTAAACTCAATATACATATTTTTTTTATATGGAAAACATTTTGGAAACTTTTGAAAAAAACTAATCCCATAACGTTTTCAAATATTTTTAGATTGCGATCTGATTTTGTGTATTTAACACACTCTACCGTAATATTTAAATTCAAAAAGAGAGGCATTGATGGAAACACATCTTTATATGGAAAATTGTTACATTGTTTTTCCTTTAAGTTTTTTTTTTTGATCAAAGAAAGAAACAAATATAATTATTTCCTTTATTATTGAAGTATAAACGTAAAACATATTTAAATATATAAAACGTTTGTGATTTTCACGGCTTACTAAGAAAAAAAGGAATATATATATATATATTCATATAGCGTAAATATATATACCATATATATAAAATATATATAAAAAGTTTAAAAGTCCCGTTATAAATATAAAAATAAAAATTTCAGCATAAATGATAATATATATATATATATATATATATATAATAAACCTGAATTCTTAATATATATATATATATATATAAATATATATATTTTATATATAGCTTAAATCCCCTCTCCCTGTTTCTACACACTAAATCAATATATATATATATATATATTATATAAGTATATATATATATATATATATATATATATATATAAATTATTTCACAAACACACACACACACACACACACATATATATATATATATATATATATATATATATATATATATATATATATATATATATATATATATTTATTAAAAACGAATTTATATTTATATTTTGTTTATCATACAATTTACATCACCGGTGCCATCATGTTTGTATCAAATAATAAGAATCTGAACATCTGATTGTCTTAATTCTTTTTTTTTTTTAACGATTGATTCATGGTAAAATACTTTGTCTAATGCGAATTCATTTTATTGTTATAAAATTAACTTTAATTAATGTTTTGAAAAATTCCAATCTCAAAACAAAGATTCGAAATAAAATTTGATCTTCGGACTTAAACATATAAAAGTATTATATATATATTTTATTATATATATATATATATATATATATATATATATATATTTATAACCTAGAAATTGTTACTAATGATAATAAACTATATGAACTTTGTTACCGGCAGTTGCAACAGTTAATTTCCGACTCTGCATTTGGAAAGTTATTTTGAATGCTGATCTTCCAAATAGGCTGACAACTGCCAGTGGTGGAATTTAGCCTGTTAACAGACTTATTGAACCATAAATCAACAATAAATATGACAACTATAATATACTGAATTTTTTTAAAATTTCCGAGTTTAATGTACAATTCGTTTATGATTAATGGATTATAATCCTATATATTATATATATATATATATATATATATAGCGTCCAAAACTAAGGGACAAAATTTTAAAACCTAATATTTGTTAGAAATAACAACTGTGAAAAGCTGAAATTTTGACAACTGGTAGTCGTTATCATCCATAATAACATACTAAAATTTGAATCATTTGCAAAGGATAGAAAAAGAATTATAACAATTATTTATTTATTTTCAAATTTGGAACGTCCAAAAGTAATGGACAAAATTGAGAAAAACAATGTAAACGGCAAAAAAAATTAAAAAAAATTTTGATGTACAATCAATATTTAGTAAATGAGCCCTTGCTCTCAATGACAGCTGCATCTTCGACTACAAGAACGAATCAGTTCTTGACAAAAACTCGATACTAATTTTAGACCATTCTTCTTGAAGCTTCACAAGGAAAAGCCACCATTAGAAGATTTCTTTCCATAAAACGTTCCAAAGGTCTTCCAAAGGGTTTTCTATTGGATTTATAGTCAGGACTTTAGTTAGTGGCCAATCCATAATTTCCAAATCTTGCTCGCTAAGGTAACTCATTACCACCTTTGCCTTAACATTGGGCATTATCTTGCATAAAGGTAAAAGCCCTATCGAAAACCTGAATTCTGTATGATTGGCAAGACATGATCTTGAACAATGTTTTTATAGATCTGCGCGTTTACAATGAATTTGTAACCGGACAAGAAACGTTGTACCTTGGCTAGAAAACATTCCAAATACCATGACGCTTCCGCCCCCAAACTTGACAGTTTTTAGACACTTTGAAATCTTTCACCAAAACGTCTCTTTACATTGTTTTTTCCATCATTTAAATTTAAACTTGGAAATGATCACTGAAAAAATGTTTTGCCCAATTTTCATGAAAGTCCAAATTACATACCTGTTTGCAAACTCTAATCTTTTCTTATTCTTCGAACTAACAAGTGGTTTCTTCCTGGGTTCGATTAAACAGCCCTCCGGTTACAGTCGTCTAAAAACAGTCTGTCTTGACACATTTTCACAGATGAGGTACTATTCATAACCCTTTTAATTTCTGTGCAAGATTTCGAAACGGTCCTTTAATGATATACGCCCCATTATTCGATCTTCTCTTAATGAGTTTTGCTTAGGGTCTGCCGGTTTTAAAATGGACTAACTATTTTGTCCAGTATCATTGTAGGATTTAAAAACCCTGGAACAACCTTTGGAACGTTTCACTTTCTCTGAAATCTCTCTAATGGTGTGCTTTTCCTTGTGTAGCTTCACAATAGCTTTTCTCAAAGAGTAATCAAGTTTTGTCAAGAACATGGTGCCGGCTTGATGCAACGTTTACAAATGACTAAATAAGACTTATTCTTTAAAGGAAATTGTAAATTTGAATATAGCATACTGTTTACATTGTTTTTCTCAATTTTGTCCCTTACTTTTGGACGATCCTATTTTGAAAATAAATAAATAATTTTTATAATTCTTTTTCTATCCTTTGCAAATGATTCAAATTTTAGTATGTTATTAAAATGATAACGACTTTTCATTTTTCAAAATTTCAGCTTTTCACAGTTGTTATTTCTAACAAATATTAACCCTAAAAAAGGGTCCCTTATGGTTTTGGACGCTTACTGTATGGAATCTTAACGTGGTATGTCTTTTATTCAAATATATATATATATATATATATATATATATATATATATATATATATATATATATATATAGATGTTTACTGTTTCCTATTTAAGGCATTGTTATTTTTGTGTTTATTTTTTAATTTTAGGAATTGTATTGGTTTTAAAACCTCGAACCGAATGACAGCGTTTGGTCGCCTGTTTCATTACGGTAAAATGAATCCTCTTTAATTCGAAAATCCGTTTAGTATGGACGTAACCATATACATGATCAATGTTTATATCGTTTACCATGCTTTTTTTTTTAAGCTAATACCTATCTTTATATTAGATTCAGTTACTTCAAAATACCGAGGATGCATCAACAAATCAAATGCATTCTGTTATGTGTTCAAATATAAATCTTTTTTTTTTAATCACGGCATCAAACAAGCTCGTCTCCTGAAAACCGCTTGCTTTCATTAATTTTATTGTAGAATTGGAGATCAAGACAAATCCTGGGCTTCACAAATATGTTGCAAATCATGGTAATATGAACTAATTGCAAAGTTTCACGACAAGAATGCGGCCTTCAGTATTGCTGTCCCAATAGCCTGTAAAGATTAACGAAGCCATGCAAATGACCGTTATTTTGTCTAACAAGTACGATGAGTTTCACTGTTTATTCTAAAAAAAAAAAATAGTTGCTTCAGTTTTGAGACGTTTTCTTCACTTAGATCATCTCCTTGTCCTTACATTACCCACAGATAAATATTCTATTTCTTCATCGTATCAAAACTGACTCCAGATGAAAATTCTGCCAAGTCGGTGTCTTCGGAAGACAATGGCCTGTTTATTCAGGTGCAAATGGCAGTGAGCCCCACTGAATCACTAAGAACAACGTGATTACCATTTCCCGTGTTTTGTACCTTTCTAACAGAAATCAGAGCTCCTGTCATCCCGACGTAAGCAGTAGAACATGGTAACGGAAGATGTAAGGACTATCAGTTTCAGTATATGTGACAGGGACTTACTGACGTCTAATTATTTGAAATGGAAATCAGGTTAAATGGAATGAAAGTATGGGAAGTATTTAAGTCAGTCTAACATGGTTTCCTTGGTAATATTCGGATAGCAGATTACCAAGAGTTTTCGAGATATTGATTATGAAAATTTGAGATGCCGAATGTCATTAAAAATTCACTTTCTCTACTTCCACGTTTAATTTTTCCATCATGAAGAAAGGTTCCAAGATATTACTAAGATGAAAAGAAACTGCTTAGGCAAATGAAACCCCAGCCTAATGGTGGTCTTCTACTGGCTGCTCCTGTACGATGGATGCAAAGTACACGTGATCATCCAAACAACTCGCTTCTGCTGCACTATGACGTACCTGCATGCATTTAGTTCTGTCAATGCTCTGTGTATGCTTTTCTGTTTTTGTAATATTCCTTTGTAATAACAAAATGAACACATTATATTTTGAATGTATGAAGTGTAATAAAAATGTGATATATGAAAGCAAACAAAATGTTGATAGAACAAAACTGTTCAGAAATGTGAGTTTATCACATGAAAATTAGTAAAATAAACATTGTACAACTACTTGCCTCAATGAAAAAGATATTGTAAACCAGTATTATTTCTTTCTGTGGCTTCAAAATTTAGGTTTCAAAGCCACATTAATGCTGCCAATTGGTGTAACTCCGGGATAATTCGAAGACCATTCATTAGATTTTTTTATAATATCTGGAGATATATAGCAGATCGACATCCAGAACAGACCAGCGAACCTGACCAGATTACCGAACTAGATACGGTTGCAATATTCAATGCCGGAACAATTGGTAGATTTATAAATGTACAAGATATATTCTGGGAGAAAAACTAAAAGGCGCGTGAAAATGAACAAGGTTTTATAGCAGCAGACCTAACAATATATACAATCTAATCCCTCAACTCAATTTCAGTGGAAAACATGGGACCTATAAGGCGTAATAAGTTATTCTCTTGGCGGTAAACGTCAACCATACTGATAGAAGACAAAACTATTTCTTTATGATGATTAAAATATAGCAATTTCGTTTTGGGGTGAGATAGAATTTACAATATATTTTTGGCACCTGTAGATTATTTCTTAAGAATATCCGTTCATTTTCCAGGGCTTTCCAAAAAAGTCTTTTGTCGGAGCTGGGGAGAGTTATTGTTTTCTGCAAAACCCACTTACAGTCAACGACGAAATTATTCGTACACCCATCAATTTAGAATGTTTTTATCCATTTCTCAGAATGCCCGTATGATGGCAGGTTTTTTTTAAATATATTAATAAGGACAAAAAAAGGAATATAAAACTCAATTTATAGAGCAATAGGTTATATACAACAAATTTGACAGGTGAATTAAGCAAAATAGGAAAATACAAAATTATTCGTACAGTACGAAAATCAGGAAAAAAATATTGACAGTTTTCACAATATTAATAGAAAATAGCATAAGGTCTCATCTTTATAACTTGCTGAAATCGTTTTCTAAAGTTTTTGATGAAACTTGAACAATTCTTTTCTGTGATTTTTTTTCCATTCTTCAATGGTTATACATTCTATTTCCTGAAGTTTTTTTGGTGATTGAGGATTTATTCGAACTTTCAATTCTTGCCATAGATTTTTCAATAGGATTCACGTCAGGACACATTGAAGGCCATCGTAGTAACTATTTTCCTACTTGTGGAAGTTAATAATCCCCTGTCTCAGCACAACGCTGTTAATAATTCCCTGTCTCAGCACAACGCTATGTTCCTTTGTCTTCCCCGACGTGTTGGTAGTGTAAGAATAACAATAGTGACACTGTATGCATCACACGATGATCTTTGCTGGAATTATCACAAGTATTCTACTGAATATAGTCTAAAATAATTGTGTAAATTACTTACACTTACACGAAGTAAATAAATTAAAACGATATGTTCTAGTATAGGAATAATTTTGCCTTTTCCTTATTTGGCCTATCAAAATGGTTGTGTTTAACCTATTGTTCTGAAAATTGGGTTTCATATATATATATTTTTTTTACTTCCTAACATATAAAAAACCTGGTATCATACGGGCATTAGATTCTGAGAAATGGATAAAAATATTTAAATTTGATGGGTTTACGAATAATTTCGTCGTTGACTGTATATATTCAATAGTGTTCCTAATTTGGCGTAATGCATAAAATGGAAGCTAGCATACATTTCCTGGAACTAGTTCCATATCATTCGCACAGAATGGGAGTTTGCATTAGCTTTCTCAAAGAAAGATTTGGCATTAGAAAATATGACGAGAATAAAATATACAAATTTGGGGGGGGGATATTGTGTATATAACGCCTGAGAAAATAGATTCTGGCTGTTGAATCCTCCGTCCTGTGTAGTGTCCTAAACACATGAACTCGACCATCTTTTTACTCATAATCAGGCAATAGCAGTGGTGTCCTGAAATCGGCCGGATCTCAACATTGACAAACTTCCAGCAAGGCCTGCAGGCAAACTAAATATAATGACGTCTATTCCTTTGGATCTTGTCGCTATGAACGAGGGAGGAGGGAAAGCGGTCTTTTCAACAACAGACCTTCATATACCTTGGTTGCCAACGTGTAGCGCAGGTCGCGCAGGGGCTTAATTTTATTTTTAATGTGGAAGATTCGAGTTTGTGTAATTAACAGTGATTTTTTTAGAGTCTGTGTTAGTATGAATGTCAGCTCGAGTAGTTAATACGTGTATTTATACATACTGTATTCATAAATCATTTTTGTCCATATCTAATTACGTAATTAGATTATATATATATATATATATATATATATATATATATATATATTAAACTAATAGATGTGAGTTTGTGACCCAGGGTTTTCAGCTTTAGCGATCGTCACGATCGCTAAAGCGTGAAACCCAGGGTCACAAACTCACATCTATCCAACCAAATATGTTAGCTCTATCTCTGATATTGAGCGCTTTCTAATAAATACTTAATAATATATATATAATTATACATATATATATTTATTTATATTTATGTACACTTTTCACACACACACACACACACACACAAAACACTCATATATATATATATATATATATATATATATATATATATATATATATATATATATATATACCGGTAAAACCTTCTTTTTATAAATATTGTAATAATTTATGTAATGTATATATAGTTTATTAGACTCGTACTCGAAGATACCCGTTTACTAGGGCGGCTAGCAAATCCCTACTGAAGCCGCTCGCTCAAGCGCATTTGTGATTGTTCAAAACCCACAGAGACTACCTGTGGTTTATACTGCGACTATGCTGAGCAGACCTTAGTTAGAGTTTCTTGGAAAGATCAACAATTTGAACAAGGCCAGCACTTTCAGATCTTTGGCCACGCTGACTTGTGACTTCGTGCTAGCACAGCTATCGACGGCCTTCCAGGGTTCCGTCAACCTCGCAAGGCTTTGGTCAATCCGTGGTATTGTTTTCAGGCACTTTTCTAAATGTGCCGCACGCTGGGATCAACCCCTCCAGTCTCTTCCTGACGAACCGACCGTGGTGAGTTTCGAACCGGGGTTTATAGTCAGAATGCGAACGTCCTAACCACTCGGCCACATGCTCATAAAATAATGCTACTGAATATATACAGTCCCATGTTCTTGAGGAAAGGTAAGTTAATGGCATTTTAGGCTTCCTTCACGTGAATAGTTCACTTTTTGAATAATCAGAATTATATGTCACGGATGCGGGCCATCAGTATTTTAAGGATATTGCTGCCATATATGGTCTGGAGCTCCATTCTGTTTACCTCGGGGTTCTTAATAGGCTCCAGAGGCGGATAATATAATGCAATATAATTGGCCCTGCTCTGTCATCTCGTCTACGGTCACATTCTCACAGACGCGCCGTCGCCTCTCTCTGTCTGTTTTACAAATACTTTCATGGCAATTGCTCCGAGGAGTTGCATTCGCTCGTTCCCAGACTTCATGAGTTCAAGCGCCCTACGAGGCTGGCATCCCGCTCTCACCCCTTCACTGTCGAAACTCCTAAATGTAGCCGTCTCTTCTACTCCAATAGCTTCATGTCTCGCACCTTTCGCCTGTGGAACTCCCTTCCCTATTCCAGTTTCCCTGTGAGCTATTATCTCCAGATATTCAAATGTAATTTCAATCGACATCTCCAGTTGCCTTGATCTATCCACTACCCTTCTCCTCATTCTTTCTTCTATCACTCCACTCTGATCTTGCTCCAAATTTTCTGTAACCCCTTGTGTCCTAGTGGCTTTCCGCCTTGCTTGGGGTGAAACGCTTAAAAAAAAAAAAAAAAAACTTCGGTGAGGCATACCTAAAAAAAAATGGTATCGCCCCCAAAGAACTGGATATTCACCAAAATGGGAGTTTGCGAGTTAAAATGGTGTCTTACTGTTATCATTGTTCGTTGATGGCGGTTCCCTTTGGGTTTTTTCCGTTTTTTCAACAACTTCGGACAGTTAAAGGAAACTGTCGCTAGCTTGGTTTTGTCAAAGACATGCTTAATTTCATGAAGAAAATTTTACACTTACACACACATTAATACTTAACCAAATATATAATAACGATTGAATAAAATGTTTATTGATTTTTGTATGTTTTCCGTTGTGGCCTTGTTAGGGCCAGAAATAAAGACACACTAGAGGAATTGAGTTAAAACTAATATATTAACAGAAACAGTAATACTAACATATATAAATGAGAGTGTTAGAGCAAGAATGTTTGGCCCGACTGTAAAAGCTGACTGCTTTAATCTTCACCACTCAAACCTGTTCGTATTTATAGCTGGGAGAGTCCATGCGTGCGTGGGCAAATTACCATAACACTTTCATTGAAGGTAACTTTTTTTTTTTTAATTTAAACCATTAGAGAATTTAATAAAGAAAAAAAAAGATGAAAACTTTTTTTCCTTTCAAATAAGAAAGAAGTTTATTATATTATTTTTTCTCTGGAGAAAAATTACTTATTATTAATTCTTTTTATTTTATTTTCAGATGAATAAAATATAGACAAATTACATTAAGTGATAAGTGTTAATCATAGTGTCACAAATAGTAATACCAAGACTTTAGTATTTTATTTATTGACAAATATATTTCGCCAATAAAGAAAAAAAATCTACTTCTAAAGCAGATGGTCACACGTATGATCTTTCTTACATTCACTTACGCGAAAACAACTTTGGGAAATGTGTGAATCCATGTTATCCAGCTATGGGTTAAATATATAACTTATATGTGGAAAAATCATTTTTATTTTCAGAACATTAATTTATGCGATATTTCCTCACAAAGAATATATTTTTACAATCCAGAATACGTTCCTAGCTTAAAGTAACCGGCAAAGGATTTATAACCTGTCAAATAACAATCTGTCAATCAATTAATATATGATTGTCTGTAGTAAAAATGGCTGGAGCACGTTCAATGTAAAAGAAATGCCTAGACGTTTTTTAACATAGCGACTCGCCTTAAGCAGAGAGCCGTTATTTGTTGTGGCCTAGTGCCAGAAAAGGCTATCATGCTTTACTTAGGAACACCTATTTACGCTTGGTAGTCTTAATCAAGAAGAACCCAGAGAAGATGAAATTAGCTATTTATTTAAACGATAATACAACGACCAATCCATTTGGAATCCATTAGACCTCACATTGCCGACACAGCTGTACTGTCATAGGTAGCCAATCACTTTATATATTCTGTCAGCCTTACAGAAACCATTTGAGTCTATTTATCAAAAAGCAGTCTTCTAAAGTATACAGCTGTCTCCCAGTGTACAGTGTTTTCTGTTGCTCTTTAGTAGACATATTTCTGATAGGTGTTGATAGACAAATGAAGAGAAAGAGAGAGTGAGAGAAAAAGAGAGGGAGGGAGAGTATATGTTATATACAATTTGCTTAAGCCATATTAGAAAATTCAGAATATTAGAATTACCGGTCGAAAATAACCCTTGCTTGAGAGTGTCATCACACTGAAAGTACATTTTTCTTAAATTGATGTAACATATTAAAAGTGAGATCTACAGACGAAAGAATGCAACTGCACGCGTCGTCACCCCACCGTTGTTGATTTAGTTACATCCTGAAAGCGGAAGTAAGTCTCCATGAAAAGTTGCGGCTTGACAAGAAGTAGTTTTGAAATTGAATAATACGAAATGCAATTTCCATTCGTGCTAATACTGCCTCAGCAAAGCCAAACCAGTGCATGTAATCTTCTATCATTTACTCTCTTCTTTGTATGACAGATTTTGCTAACCACATCCGGCTAACCACATCGCAGATGCCAAAGGCAAGAATCATCTGAGAGGTGTACTGCTAGAGAAGCATTAATAACATATCTTTTGCTTGTCGGGTTAAATTTGAGCCCCCGTTCGGAAAGCTGGTCATCAATTCTAATAAGTATTTAAAGAGGATTATTTGTTTACAAGTAAAATCTGTAAAACGATAAAAAAAGACAATGTCATTTATTACGTCATGGCGAAGTAGCGGTGTTATTTTTTTTTAAGTCATAGATTTAAATATCTGGGAAATGCCCTAACAGGGGATGGAAAGTGCGACACAGATCCGAAGACGCTAACCCTAACACGGACCAAAAATTCATTTCAAAATTTAAGCAGCGTCTACAGAAATGTAGTTCTACAGAAAGATACTGAGGATACCACGGACCGAACATGAAAGCAACGACGAAGTTTTGATGAAAATAGAAACAAAATGAAACTTATTATTTACATCAGGAAGAGGCAGCCGAAATTTCAGAGCAACGTAATGAGGAAGGAATGCTTGAGAAATCTGATAGTCACAGGACAAATTGATGGACAGAGGAAAACAGCGCATAACATACTTGATGGACTTGAGCAAATGGATGGTATACAGGGTTTTGTGAGAAAAAGACAAAATTTATTAAGAGCTACAAGGGACAGGAAAATGTGGAGAACCATGATCGCCAACGTGCTGAAGAGACACGATATATATTGATTTTCTAAGCGCAGCTTAGATGTGGCACAAGGTCGAAAGTATGGGGCACCTAGTGAGGATCGAACTCTCTATTCAATTGTAACTGTTTTAGCGAGACAAGCTTGCTAACCATTACACCACGCCGAGGTGGCCAAGAGACACGTCATATAAATAAGAAGAGGTTATCTAATTCTTAGGTGGTTAAGGACTGGGAATGGTATTGCAGGAATAAGCAGCATATGTTTATAAATAAGGCACTGAAAAACAATGTCACATTTGATTTGCTATATCTTTATATGAGCTAGATCAACACGAAAATGGGGTACTGGTATGATTTTTCGACATGGGTTGCCAAGCCTTCAATTATCAGTCATGATAGAGTCCAAATCCCTCTATGTGGCTCGTGAGGAATTATTTTCCATCTTACAACCATTTCAGACAAACGAAATGTTGCAAGCTTCTCACTTCTCTATCAGTGTTTCCGTGTAAAATATTCAGACTAGTTATATTCTACACTAGCGGATTTACCCACGCCTTGTTGTATGTCATACAATTTTTTGTAAGAAATTGATGAATGATTTTAAATTGATGTTATAATTTGTGGAGAAAAATAATGCATTTCAGTATTACGCAATGATATTGCAGATGTGACGTCCATCTTGCTTTCTTCTTTTATATTTCAGATAGGAGTCATTCCCGTGCTCAAATTAAAATTTAACATAAATCAAAGGGAAAAAGTTCAGTGGAGAGTTTGTGCCTCAAGTACCCTAGGAATCATTTCTTTGTTCCAAATTAAATTTAATTTGTATGAGATGGAAACATTTTTTCAGTGGTGAGTTTGTGCACGCCTCACCGGGACACTTCTTGATCAAAATGAAATATACTTAACAAAGTAGCCTAGGAATCATGACCTTGTTCAAATTTAAATTTAATTCATATCAAAGGGAAACATTTTTTTCAGTCGGGAGTTTGTGTATCACCCCCTCGAGAACACTCTTTGATCAAAATAAAATATACATATCCAAGCAATCTAGGAGTATTGACCTTATTCAAATTTAAATTTAATTTATATCAAAGGAAAATATCTTTAGTGGTTTATTTTATTGGAAATTTGATTAAATATACTTAAAAAAGTAGCCTGAGGAGTCTCCCTTGTTCAAAAAAAATTTAATTTATATCAAAGGATACCCTCTTTGATCAAAATGAAATATACTTAACAAAGTAGCCTAGGAGTCATGCCCTTGTTCAAATTTAAATTTAATTTATATAAAGGTATCAAGTGGAAAAAAGAAATCTTTAAAACTGGAAAATGACATTGCAAAGGAAATATATTTATCCCTTGTTTAAATTTTTTAATTTATATCAAATCAAAACCTTTAGTGAAAGTACTTAACAAAAATGTATACCTGGAGTCATGCCCTTGTTCAAATTTAAATTTAATTTATATCAAAGGTAAACATCTTTAGTGGAGACATTGTGGACACTCCCGGTACCCTCTTTGATCAAAATGAAATATACTTATCCAATTAAAACCTAGCTGCCATGCCCTATTAATTTAATTTATATCAAAGGGAAACATTTTTTCAATGGGGAGTTTGTGAACCACTGCACGGGAACACACTTTGATCAAAATGAAATATACTTATCTAGGTACCCTAAGAGTCATGTCCTTGTTCAAAATTAAAATTAGTTCATATCAAAGTGAAACATTTTTTCAGTAGATAGTTTGTACACCCACCTCCGCGATTGAGGGCTTCACATTGATCAAAATGAAATATACTTATCCAAGTACGGTAGGTTATGCAGTTTCAGAATATTTGCTCTTATGGAGGTCTATCTAAAAAAAAAAAAGAAAAAGGAAAACAACGTAGGCAGAGTTCGATAGCAAACAAATTAACAGAGGCTACAACTTATATATATATATATATATATATATATATATATATATATATATATATATATATAGATAGATAGATAGAAAGATAGATACATATAGATATATATAGATATATATAGATATAGATAGATATAGATATATATAGATAGATATAGATATAGATGAGATATAGATATATGTATAGATAGATATAGATAGATAGATATAGATATAGATATAGATAGATAGATATAGATAGATATAGATAGATAGATGAATATAGATATAGATAGATATAGATATAGTTAGATAGATATAGATAGATATAGATAGATACAGATATTAGTGGTAAATATGTATGTATATATATATATATATATATATATAGATATATATCAGTGGTAAATGTTGATATTAAATTTGTCAAATTTTCTCAATTACAAAGCGGCCCTTTAAGTAACCGCAATTTTACTTTCCTTCGCCCCATCTCTCTTCCCCATCTCGTCTTTCCCTCCCTCTTATTCTAACTTTAGATTGTCTATGGCGTGTGTATGTCACCACGAAATGTATCTTTATGCATTAGACATCCGACAACATTCATTTTTCTCTTACATAAACCCCTTCCACCCACCTCTCCTAAAATTCACTCTGTTAAGGTTTAATCTCCCTCCTTCTCTAGACTGTTACCCACCTCTTTAGCTCTAACATTCGTCCCACACTCTCATACTTACACTCTCTCTAAATTCTGTTTTTATTTCCGGAGTTGTTTTCTTTTTGAATTTGTAGGTCTGATGAATTGGATCGTAGTTACGATTCTAGTGGAATAAATTATGACCATGGGATATTAGTGTTTAAGCATTTTTATTATATATATATATATATATATATATATATATATATATATATATAATATTTGGAATAAGTCTATCATCTTAGACACACAACACCGCGTACCTCACGACGAACCACCGTGTTTCTATTCGTATTTCATAATATGGATTAAGTTCCACTCGGATAGCTTCTTTCCAAGAACTTTTGTAGTAGTGAATCCGAAACCTTTAACCGCTACAATCTTAATCTAGTCAAATCTTGCGTTAATCATTATCTTTTCCAAATTATCCGCATAAACTGTACCACATACTCTTACCGCCCACACAACAAACACCTTCAGTAAACGTATAAAAGTTGCCTTGTTAATGTATATTTTTATTATTTCTTATATATATATATATATATATATATATATATATATATATATATATATATATATATAGCATAATCCATTTTGGTTCGTGGTGGGAATTTTCTTAATTGATAATCCGAAATTGATTCTATCCATAGTAAAAAGAATAGAATAGACAAGGCTCGACAGTAATACAAGAATAAAGTATATGATCATGGTGTATAAGAATAAATTTGTTCGTGTTAAATAATTCCGTATACACATCATATATATATATATATATATATATATATATATATATATATATATATATATATATATATATATCCCTGATATGAGGCAACGAAAATATTATTTTATATATCAAGAAATAGTATTCAGAAAATATTATAACAAATTAGAAAAAAGTCATGGAAGGAAAAAAAAATATAGATGAATTTTGCTAGATCGAAAAAAATATATCTTTTCAAAAAATGTTCTTTCAAAAATTTTGAGACTACCAGCGTTCCTCGTTTAGTGAGCATGCGTAGTTGTGGCAACATCAACAACAAGCCGAGTCCGATGAATTCCTAAGGTATGAAACGCGTCACACACACACACACACACACATATATACACACATACACACACACACACACACACATATATATATATATATATATATATATATATATATATATATATATATATATATGCGTGCGTTTGGGCGTGTGTGTGTCTAAATTATACAAAAATAGGAAAGAACCGTTAATACTCCGAAGTTCTTTAATTTTTGCTTTTATTTTAAAAAAAGACAAGAACAAAACCAGTGCTCAGTACACAAGTAGAGCCTAAATTATAATTATTTTTTTTAAATATAATTCCATCGCTACAGAAGAGTTCTCATGTTTCAAAATCAAAAACTAAAAACTTCAATTTCATTATAGATATTATAGAAATTCATTTCTACAATTAAAGTTTTTAACTTCTGTTTTTGAAACATTAGTCTTCTTATGTAGCGATGGAATCACATTTTAAAAAAATTACATATACATATATACATACACATATATACATATATATATATATATATATATATATATATATATATATATATATATATATATATATATATTTATGTGTGTTTAGAAATCAATAAAGGCTAATTTGTTTTCAGTGTCTGTTACAGAAAAATGAATTTCCATATTTATATCCTCCCGTATGGCAGTGAATACCGAAAGATTTTCTCTTAGATGATGAAGGGGCATAAAGCAGCAGAGATGTTGTTCTAAAGGCAAATGATGTGAATATCATGGGCAGAATACGTGATAAACGTTGAAGTATTAAAAAAAAACACCAAAATGGACACGAAATATTTTAAAATTAATTCCGTAAATATACAAAAATAGAAAAGAATGTAAAACAAGGATGTGTTTTCTCACCAGATTTATTCAATCTCTTCAAAATTTCCACGAGAAACTAACAAAGGAAAGCAATAACTAATAACAATTATTTATAAGAAAAACAGACTCTTTTATCGTATTGAAGACAGGCTGCCAAAGGTGTTATCTTCGAAGTGGACACATTATAATCCTAACAGTGTAGTAAAATGGGACACTCAAAATGAGCAAATACAAATAACTCTTAGACGAGGTATTTTGATTACTTACGTTATTTACATTATGAAGACTGTTATCTCCATCTTTGTTGCCAAATTCACAACGTTTCGGCCGTTGTAAGCCCCGGCCCTCTTCAGGTGATTTGAATTTCGAACTGAACACTTTATTCCATCCACGGGGGCGATTGTTCTTGTTTTACGTGGTATACCTCTTTCGTATGTCTCAGTTATTTACATTTAACTCACATCTCCAAGTTATGTTTCACCACTGCTCTAGCCTGGTATTGAAGTCACAACTATTTGAGTCTAGTCACTGTATCTAAACAACGATTTTATCCACATATAACTGTGTTTTACTTATTATGAAAAAGTGTTTGATAGAGTCCGTCCCAAACCACAGTTGGAAATGCTAGGTAGCGTTGACATATTTGGAAAGGATATTAGAATAGACAAGGGCTTATACTGGGAGCAAACCGTCTATTCATATAGGAAATTAATTCCGTAAATTTACAAAAATAGAAAGGAGTGTAATACAAGGATGCGTTTTCTCACCAGACTTATTCAATCTGTACAGTGAGGCGATAACAGACAATCTCCACAGCGGTCGATAGCAGACAAGATAAGAAACTATAAGAAACTTTGGTCAGCTTCGAAGAAATTTGGTTTACTGTGTCTATGCTCACAGTGTCTTTTCCTTCATTTCGCGTTTGTGAAATTCTCTCCGGTACTATGCTTTCTGACCAACTTTGATTTTCAAAAATTTTAATGCAATGTCAATAGTTATCTCCTGTCTTCTTAAATCCTGTTCTTTTTTGTTCTCTCCCTTTCATAGTGTTTGTCTCTATCTATAAAAGGCGTTTTGTTTGTGTGTGTGTAACGAATACACGGCCGCAATTCTCGACGGATTTGAACCAACATTTATATTCACATGCTCCAAGTTAGCGGGAAGGCCAAGACCGACCTTGCATTTCCCAACTCCCATCGATAGTGGAAATAATCGATTTTTTCATGCTTCTACGTCAGCTTTCATATAGTTTGCGGCCATTTTCAACTGGCCAGAATGAGAGCCACAAATAGGCAGGAAATTCTATTGGCCAGCGTGAGAGCCAACAGCTGACTGACAGGAATGTTAACTAGCATGCTAGCATACCAAAGAAATTGATAGCTCCATTCGTCACAAGTGGGAAAAAAATTAAATCTACATCGCACTTAACTCCAATTAGCTCATTCGCTTCCTTAAACTCAATGTTGATTCTGATTCCGTAGAACTGGGTTGGGTGTGAAAAAGTATTTGTTGTTAACATTCTTTTTTCATTCGGTTTTTCCAGTTACGAGTCCTTTTTAAAGCTGATCGTTTTGTGTTCATTTTGTTTAGTTCTTTTTTCGTAACAGATTTAATGTTTAGTATAGAGCTTAGAAAATATTCGCAGTGTGAGATAGGCAAGAAGTAAGGCATGTAGCAACATCAGCACGGCAAAGGGCACTCGTTTAAAGGCAAGGAAGGCCAAAAATATTTTAAGTCAAGTGATAGCGATTGCTGTATGAGTCGTACGATTTTTGGATCAAGCATGGGCAACGCCGGGCCATGCTGATAGTGTTCTTTAATTATTTCACATGTCTTGGTGGCTTCACTGCCTTGCATGGGATAAATTCTATAAAAAATTTATTAAAGTTAACAGGAGAAGTATTTTCTAAATATTAAATACAAGAAGACAATATGTGTGTTTGTTAAGAACAGGTCAGTACGTAAATTACAAATTGTTGATACAAAAATCCTGAATGTACAAAAATTTACGTTTCTGAGAAGTCGTTTAACAGATTATGGAAAGTGCAATAACGAAATCCGAAGGCGAATTGGAATAGCGAAATATGCCCTACAAAAGCTAAGCAAAGTATTAAGAAACCGGGAAAATTCGTTAAAAACAAATAAAAAGAGTATTTAACTCTAATGTCATATCAGTCCACTAATATGGCTGTGAATGCTGAACAATCTCGTTACAGATAACGATAAGACGTGAGGCAACAGATATGCGATTCTACAGACTCTAAGAATACCATGGATTGAACATGGGAGCAGCGACACATTGTAGACAACATACAAACAAAAGGGCACTTATATATAGTATCAGAAAGAGACAGAATAAATTTCTAGGGCACATAATGTGGAAATAAGGTTTGAAATATTTGACACTCACAGAATATATTTAAGGTAAGAGGGATAGACGATAACAGCGCATAATCTACCTAACGATACTAGGATTTAGCAAAAAGACAACATTTATTAAGAATTACAAAGAGACTAAACTGTGGAGAGTCATGACCACCAACATCCTGAAAGTACATCGTACATACAAGCAGAATAGACGGCCCAGAGAATGACACACAAATTGGATGCCACAACGTAATATTGAACGTCGCTTTCCAAATGCTAAGTAATTATTGAGATATAGGTCAATTTCCGAAGAATCAGAGACTAAAAGAAACAAAGAATAGAATGCAGAATTCTTACGTAATATATATTGTCTTCGGCACCTCGATGTGGTGTAATGGTTAGAAAGCTTGTCTTGCTAGGTCAATTACGACTGAGTAGTGAGTTCGAAACTCCCAATCTTTCGGCCTTGTGCCACATCTAAGCCGGGCTTAGAAAATCACTATAATGTCTTGTATGGCAGTAAAAGCTGAGAAAAATATTTACAGGTGATGAATACGTTCGAATCGACAAAAATGTGGTTGTATTCAAACGAATAATAATAGTGACTGATCGATTTGAGATTTACTGCTTTTCAAACCCTTCTTAAGTTTAAGAATGGTTCTTATTTTGTTAGTAAAAATTTCATTAACAATTTCTTGAAAGCTACAATTTTTTAAGAAACAAGTTCTATTATTTAACCCATTGTTGGTTAGAGAAGAGGGATTCGTAACATGCCCAAGTGTATTAACGCGAAATTGAATGTAAAGGACCTGACTGGAATCGTAACACGGCTATCCGCGTTCCCATTTCGCGTCAGTATAGATTCCACAGCTCGCACATTCCGAATTCTAAAAATGCCATAGATAGGTGAGTAAGGAAGATTATCTAAAGGAAATGGGAACTTGAACAACGATTACGCTTGAAATCTGAACGAAATTTAAAATTTCGAGAAAATATTATGAGGAAGGAGGGCTTCGAAAATTTAATACTCATAGGAAATACCAAGGTTAGACGGGGCAGAGTGAAACATAAATGAACCCAGCTAATTTATTTTGGTAAATGATTGGCAGAGCGGTGAGAAGAGATGAGAAAGAGACAAACGTAGTTTAATGCAACAAGGAACTGGAAAACAGGCGACAAATAAAAGTTTGAATTTGGGATTTGCTATACATGAGATGTATTAAAACGTAGTTAAAAATTAATAATAATTTTCTGACTGTGTTGTTTTGAATTAGTCCAAATAAAAGGTGTTAAAATCTATATACATATTCATAAAAAGACACCTATCCCATCTACACTCCTGGATTAACACAATCACTGACTTATGGATCATGGTGACAAAATATTTTAGCAGTTATCGTGTGACAATATACAATAGGCAAATAATTATTACTTTCACTTAAAGCTGTTTCAAAAACATTGGCATTACGTTAAGTATATATTAGATCTTATTGATGAGAGAGATTTTCATTCGCCATAACTTGTGTTGTTACTGATCTCACGGGAATTAACTTTCGTGAGTTTTGCAAATGGCAATAATGCATAATGATACAGTCGTCTTTTTGCCAAAATCGAACTCGGTTCATTAAACACATATTTTTGTCAATAAGTTATATGCCAACAAAATATCATCTCACAAGATGGAAAAAATAGGATTTAATATTGCAGATATTTTTGTAGGGTGTAGTCGATCCTGACTTTTCACAAATTCCTTTTTTGTTATCCGTAACTTGCCATGTATTCATGGGAAATAATGTGTAATGGTTACGGTTGGGAATTCATATTTTAAGATTGAATACATTTAAATAAGAGAGAGATCAGTCTATTTTGTTATTTAATCCATAGCTCTGAGGAGAAAAATCTGTTATTGAGAATGTGAACATAGCAGACGAACCCGGTATTTGAACTTTTGACGCCGATATCCGTTACACTACGCGCATATCCTTGTAGATATTCTTCTTATTATAATTTCAGGCTAACACATACATCACAATGAAACAGCTGTTCGCGTACGATCACCGAAGTTAAACAACGTTTATCCTGGTTAGTATTTCAGTGGATGGCTGTTTGGGAAATCCAGGTGCTGTAATCTTTGATGCGAGGATGGTGTAATGGTCAATGGCTCGGATTTGTCAATCGGAGAGCCGATGTCCAATACTCGTTGAGTTCGTTATATTTACATACGCACAAATACATTTGCGAAAAGTATGAATCCACCTCTTCTTCCCCAGCTGTGGGTTAATTAGTAAGATTTTTAGTATCACTAAATTATTATCTAAAAAATTATTACAGCCACTTCTTCTTCCTCCTCCTCCTCATTCTTCTTCTTCTTTTTTCTTCTTCTTCTTCTTCTTCTTCTCTGTAGCGTGTCCCATCAGAAGGTGGGTGATCATGGCTCTCAAGAACTGTCCTTTGTAGCCCTACGTAAATTTTGATCTTTTGCTATATTTCCTAATCCACGTGCTTCCAACAATTTACACAAGCCGATCATTTTCTATGTGGGTGGGTGGGCCTTTAGGGTGTGCACAATCATGTCTCTCCACAACTGCCTGTCCTTTGTAACCTATAGAAAATATTGTCTTTTTGCTATGTACCCTTATCCCTGTTCGGCTCGGCGTCTAGACAAGCTTATTACATATATTATGAATTCCTTCTCTCCTTCGCTATGTCCTGTGTGCGTCAACATTTTCAAGCCCGTTTCCACATAATTTGCCCTAGAAATTTCAACTCTCCCTCTCTCTGATGCTAAGTATACGGGTTCTTTTTTGTTTCCATTTTCTCAAAAAACTTTGTCGGTGCTCACGTGTTTATTCCGTAGTATCCTCATCATGTGGTTAATCATATTACGCTATCGTAATACGCCTCTAGGTATCGATATCGCTTTTTCTATTCTCTAGTTAAAACACTTCTTATATAGTTATTTTTGCATTTGTTTATATTAATAAGCTTATAAAAAAATCATAACATTTCTTTACAAATCTACCTTTCACACTTTCAGATTGGTATGGATTTCTCAATAAAGATGTTATCCTACTTTACGCGGGTCAATTTCATTCTGTACGAGGCAGTTGTTGAGTTTTTTTAAGCTGTGAAATAATATAAACAAATTTCTAATAAAAGCACTTCAATAGATTAAATAGTTCTGCTGGTAATTTACATATAGCCGCAACCCATGTAATTATTATAAATGTGTGTTTATTTATATATTAACTTTTCCCTTCTGTGGTGGGAAGGTTGCTAAATCAACTTAAGTTAGTAAATTAACTATTACTTCCTTTAGTTGTTTTAATTATCTATACAAATAAAATATTTATTCGCATTCAGACAAAATTGATTCCCGAGAAATGAACCGTATAATTAATCAGATTCTTCACTGTTACGTTTCTTAGATTGCAGACATTATTTCTTCAAGCCCTTCATATGTGACAACTCAGATATCTCTGTCTATTAAGTAGTTGTTTTGATTCAACTTGATGTTGGATCATGCTTTGCCATTGTTATCTTTGTCGTTCTGTTGATAATAATTTTCTTCCAAGGGATATCTCAATTTCACTGTTACATGAAACAACATTTTGAACATGAAAAATATTTATATAATAATCAATGAAACATAGATAACTTAGAACGTCTAAATATATAAGCGAAATGTTGTCACTGATTTATATCATTTTTATTAAATCTCTCTATATTGTTTCAAGAAAATTGTTTCATTACGCTTCACTATTAAAACTTTTTAACAATTGTCATCTTATTTTACTGCACATGTATACTAGTGTTATAATAATTTCTGAAAAAGTATATTCCAATGGAATGCTAACCTTGCTTATTTTCCGTTCGTCTCAAACTGTCACCATGGTCTTTTTCCATTTCAGGGTATTTAAATATTTATGGAATATAATGACAAAAGCCTTCAAGAAAATAAACACTGATAAAAGTCATCAAAGATCAATTGGAAAATATAAGCAAAACTGAGTTATTAAAAAAGCACCATTAAAATATAGATTATATATATATATATATATATATATATATATATATATATATAAAGTGCTAATGTTTCCGGTTATCTTTGATCTTCAAAAAAATTAAATGCAATCGCAATCATCAACTTCTGTCTCCTGAAATCATCTTCTTTTATTCCCCTCTCGGCTTTGAACCTGTATACGTGTATATACATAAGTGACTTTTTCAGACAAGGACGAATAAACACGCTCTAAATATAATTTACAAAAATCAACTACAAACGTGTTTATACGTCGATCTGATTCTTTATTTTTAATCCTTCTGAGATTGAAAGGTGTTCAATTGTCAACTCATAATTCTGTTGGAGGTGTTAGATACCGATCGGGTATTTCAAGTTGTCTCGATTTCCTAGTTCAGTCAGTTATGTGTCATGCATGATACACTCTTAGGCGATCGTGTATCTTTCGATACATGACAGACGAGGCATATTTTTCCCCGCAGTAGTTTGTAATTTCTTTCTGCGGTAGACCTGTTGTCATTCAAGGCTACAGAACACGGTCTGTCCTGCTATTTACCCATAGCTGGGGTGGGGAGAAGAAGACGATTCATACCTTTCCTAGGATGTCAGAAAAATTATGCATTTTTCCCAAAATAATTGGGTTCAATAATTTCATCACTGGATTTCCCTCTTAAGATTACTACCGTCTAAGTAACTGTATCGCCCTGGTTGGCGCGAAATTCTTAAAATAAATCAGAATAATGACGGGGAGGTGAATGATAAATTAAAATATCATATTGTTGACGGCTTTCGTTTAATGGAGGAAATTTCTCAGTTAACTTACGAATTTTAAGATAGAATGAAGTATGGAGGGAGATTTTAGTTGGGGGTATACAACATCTAGCGGTTAGAGACAAGATAGAAACGTTAAAGAAACAGAAATGCTCAGCGTTTAGATTTTAATATTTAAATCTGAAGTCTATAAAGTTGATAAAAACGAAAATGGAAACAAGATAATATCTTTATACATCGGGCGTTCAATTTCTTCCTAACTGATGTGTTCCTTTCGGAATTGAGTGATAATGACATACCATGTGCTTCTGGTTTTATCTTGTTATAATAAAAAAATAAATAATTCGTTTTTTTATTTTATTTTCGTTTTATAGATACAAACGTCGATTTACCTTTACTTTTTGTTGAGATGGTGGAAAGGATCATGTGACGGTCGGCGAATGACTTCAGGGTGTAGAGTGACGAAGAGTGACCCGGTATAGACCACAGAGAAGAACGACAACACTAACGCGCAGTACCCCTGTTACAGGAAAAAATAACCTAACCAGGTTCATAGAAAAGCCGTCGTAGCTCTAATTTTGCCTTCGGGAAATATTTCAAGTAATGTTTCCTTTTTTTTTACACAGCATATTTTGTTGTATATATTATAACTTCTCTGCGTGGGACATATGTATATGTGTATATATCTAACTTTGTGTACGACGTAGCATTATAAAACATTCTCTGAGAACTAAGCATGTTTTGCATTCATTTTCTGTGAAGTACGGTATTATATCACTAATATAATTATACCAATAACGATGGAAATTCAAATGGAAGAATAAGTATTTCTTCCATAGCAACCTCCCGTTATATCGGTAAACTATGACACCTATGCTGTTGGATTTCATTACTTAGCGAAAACTAACAAATAAAAACGACCATCTAGATGAGAAAAATGTAAGCCATCAATGCAAAGCAATTTTTCACTGCAAACGTCATGTTTAATTTATACGTACTGTCCTTAGGCTTTTTAGCATATTCCTGGGAGTTTAAACTCCAAATCAATAAAATGTGTAGAGGACTGTTCTAAGATTTCGTGGCACATTCTACAAGATTTCATTATTATTAGTATATAAGAAAAAGTGTATCAAGTTCTCCACAACTCTTCACAACTATAATCCAATCACCTGTTTGCCTTTTCCAGCAGCTCAGTTCTTAAACACTACATTTAAGATATTATACACCAAAATCTATATAGTTAAAGAGCGTAAATGCATTACATAACGTAAACTTACACATATACACAAAGTTAAGTTATGATTATTCATATTAATCAGGTTTCTAATTTAAATATATGATAATAATACTAATTGACTCATGTATTCCTTGTTTATTTCAAAATATTCATGGACCCTAATTTTATTCTTTGAAAATTTTTTACAGTACACGTGTACATTTGTTCTTCTAACTGTTCTTGCTTGATTTATTCATGCAGAGTGACGTACGAATATTGGGGAGTCTATCTTATTAAGACATATGTAAATTGCAAGTTATATATCAATTACAAATATTAACATTAATGTTAGTTTATCTATGTATCTAATAATCCTTCTCTTTCTACATATGGTGATAGTACATTTAAACAAGTTTGACAATCAACTGACAAGATCTTTCTGTTGAATGTGTAATGTATTGTTCCATTTTTAAAATATGATTACATATGTTGGGATATATTGTGGGGAGTCTATCTTATTAAGGCATATGTAAATTGCAAGTTATATATCAATTACAATTGTGGATAAACTGTATGAAGATAGTCTTACATCTATTGCGTTCAAATAGGTTGGACCGCCTTATCAAGAATTGGGTATTGTTATTCTGCTAGGCATGATTTTTTTTGGCAAAACTCTGACCAATTTTGTGAGTGCTGGGAATCTAAACTGTCCGAAGTGAAGTTATATATGTAACAGCTAATATACACATACATACACGCAGACATATAGACATATTTAGAATATATATATATATATATATATATATATATATATATATATATATATATATATATATATATATATATGGATGGATGTGTGTATATTTGAGAGTGAGGGCTCTTAATTCAGACTAGTTTTTATTTGGTGATGGTTTGTTTTATTTTATGTGTATTGCTTCAAAGATCATAAATATGTTTTTACTACATAAAATGAAAATGAAAAGCTCAGTACATCATTAAAGCGTTCGGTAATAATTTATTTCATACAGACAACTGCCTCAGCAGACCGGGTTATAGTATGGTTTAAAACATCCAGACAATTTATTAAAACTTAGGAATAACATACATTGAGCTGTCTTCCAGTATATGTCTTTTAATATCAATTACTGATTATATATATATATATATATATATATATATATATATATATATATATATATATATATATATATATAGATAGATAGATAGATAATAGAGTTATTTTTTATCCGATATTTTTTGGTTTCGAATTTATTTATTAACGGAAACCCATGTTTGAAATCGACGTCCCACTTTTCATTATTTTAAATAATGTCGATTACGTCTACTGAACTTAAGTGCGTCGAATCAAACAGTATTTTCTCCTACATGTGGGACACAGTCTTCTGCTGGTGAACACTCATTCTTTATAAGATTTTTCGGATATGCTTACCAGTAAACCGAATCTACACTCTTAAAAATACAATAAAAAAGACAAACGAATGGGGTATCTATTTCAAAGATTGGTATCAACTAAAGATAACGTTTGAAGTAATACATTTATATTTATATATAGTCCTTATATTCCCCAAAGATAATTTCAGGTATTTTTCTGAGTCAATTACAAGTACTATAAAAAAGTTATCTAGTGTCGAGTGATCATTTTCTTCTTGTACACTATATCGGGGATCGAAAACATGCATAAATAATATCTATTTTCTACACCAGCGCCATACATCTCAACGTTCTTTCACAATCCCCTTAAACAAGATTTCTATTCTTCTATTACTTTCATTAGCCACTATAACAGGAGAGAGAGAGCAATCGAAGAAAGTCTAATTCTGTTAATAATTTCCGCCATCATAAGCATTATCATTATTATATCCGTGATAAATTGGAAAACCTATGTTTTCGAGATATCTAAACCTAACGCCCGACCCTTGTCGTTCTTACCTGAAGTTTGATTGTCAAACTCAGTCATAACCGTTAATAAATCGGCAGTTGATCTGGAAACGAAAGCCATATTGTACTCATGAACTGGTGAAAGAATTGCATCAGATTCAATACAGACTACATTGAAATGTATCATTGTAGTACTGATAACGTATACACAGTGTTTCATTCGGATACAAAGTATATCACATCGATCTGCTGGAACTGCTCAGCATCACTGATATATTCGGCAAATATAGCAGAATAATCAAGAACCTATACTGACTGCAAACAGCATGTATGCACATAAGGAACAACAGCGAATATACAAAAATAGAAAGAGACGTAAGGCAAGGATGCGTCTTCTCACCCGATCTGTACAACCTATGCAGCGACGCAATTCTGAGAGAAATGGAAACCCTACCGAGATTTAACATTGGCGGTCACAATACGTAGATGACACAGTACAGATTGTGACGCCCCCGGTGTCGCTGCGCCAATCGTGAAGTCTGCCTGGCCGCACCCGCCGTGCTGTACTAGTCACGGCGCCAATTGTGACGTCACCCCGACTGTCTCCGCGCCGTCGCCGTCCTATCCTGTCTTGTGACGACCAATGTGACTTGGTATTGGTCGAGGCACCAAATGTGACGTTCTAACCTTTTGCTGATTCGGGTGGGAATCTGGTTAGATTCAGTATCAGACTTGTCGTTCCCAGCTCGACTCCAACGTCTGGTTACCGAAGTAACCATTTTGATTTCTAGTCTAACCTACTCACGTTGTGATTTGATCTTAGGAAGACGAAATCAATCAGTCGCCGGGCCGTAATGCAAGCTGAGACCGGACAAGGGTAACACCGCATAAGTATATGTAACAGAAAATGAAGTAATAACTCGAAAAGTTCAAATGTGTTAAAAAAAGGATAACAATATTTTATATCTGGTTGCTGAATGCAGGACTGCGTCTTCCTCCCAACCCGCTATAAGTATTCGTGACACTTTGTGTTTGTTAGGCGAGTCTTAACATCTTAAGTTGTTTGTTCGTTAAGAAACTGGTTCTTGGTGTATCTTCAGGCGATATTCGTAAAACTTGTTTTGGTCGTGTGAGTCTAAGTCGTTCTTCAAAAATAAATTGTTCTTGGTTAGAAGTTGAGGTCGAGGAATCTTTCAGTCGGGTTTCTGCGAGGCGGGTCTCACTCTGCAACTCCAACCCAACTGCTCAGCTGCGAACAGCTAACTCAATTCAACTCAACCCAACTTAACTCCCGCAACTCGTTGCGACTCTGCTTATATGGACGCCGACCAAAACCGGGTTGGGCTTGTCGGGGTTTGAGGTTACTTGATAATTCTAAATCCACAATCCAATTCTTTGTTTTCGGTCAGGAAAATTTATTATTTTCCATTTTTGGAAGTCCTTCCAAATTCTTCCTTTTCATATGGGTATCTCACCAATCCCTTCAGGGGGCGTCAACAGGTTTCCCTCTCTCTCACAGTAGCATCTCACGCCGATCCCTTCAGGGGGCGTCAACAGGCCTCCCCTTCACATCCTTCTTCACTGGCTCACGATTACCTTCATCCAATGGGCGCCAACAACGTTCACGCCACCATTTAAAAAATTCTTCCAAAAAAAAAAAAAATTATCCTCTTTTTTCTTTTTTTTTCTTTTCTTTCTTTCCTTCTTCCCGACAACAAATCAATTTGACCCGTAGTGTGATCCCTTAATCTCAATTTTATCTGAATGTCACCTGGAATTCGTCACTCCAGACCTTCGCCAAACAAGTGGGTGGTCATCCGGCGATATTGCACCTTGGTGCCAATTATTCGTTCTGATAAAATAATGTTGCTATCAGAGCCAGCTCCTGACAATAAACATGTGCCTTTTCCAAACGACATCTCCGTAGATAGCTAATGGCTGAGTCTTTTGTTTTTGTAATTCTTCGGTTTGTCTATCGGACATTTTTACGCCACCAAATTAATTTTTATTTCTTTAGAATTCTGCCCTGTAGGTCACCTGGCCGACCTGAATTTTTCACCATTCAGTGCGCCGTCATAAATCAAATCAAATCCGACACATCCGCGACCTTACTTTCCTCGCTAATGAGAATAAAACCTTTAGCACTTTTCTTTGTTAGAAAAAAATATCATCGTCTTTTCGTGATAGATTCTTATCACCTAATTTTAATTCTCGCCTGTTTTCTTTTTTTTTTTTCAAGCAACCCTAAATAGTGTCACAGATAGCAGACACAGGAAAGAAATTACAAAATCTACAGATGGAGTAACGGAGAGTGTGTAGAAGGGGCTAAGCATAAACTACAAGAAGATGGAGGGCATTGTAATCAGTAAGAGGAATAGCCCCAAATGCAGGTCGGGAACACTAGAATGAAGCAGACTCGAAAGATTAAATATCTGGGAAGCCTTTTGACAGAGGACAGCAAGTGCGACACTGAGATCCGTAGACGTCTTGGGATAGTCAAGGACAAATTCCAAAAGCTGGGCAGAGTATTGCGAGACAAAAGGATTTCTTTAGTAACAAAGAAATATATACCGAGCTGTTCCGTCACATCTGCCCTCCTTTACGGCAGCGGAAATTGGATGATATCCTCAAAGATGAGGAAGAGACTCCAGGCGACGGATACGTAGTTCTACATAAGGATGATAACGGTATCATTGACCGAGCATGTCAGCAACGATGAGGTCTTAGATAATTTGCAGAATAGGAAGAGGCTTATAGTAAACATCAAGAAGAGGCAGCTGAAGTTAGAAAGGAGGACCTGGAGAATCAGATACATACGGTTCGAATTGAGGGAAACAGAGACAAGGGAAAATAACGCATGACATACCTAGCGGACTTAAGCAAGTGGACGACAGAACGTCGTCTGGGCAAGGAAGAATAAGGGAGTAACTTGTAGAGAGCTGCAAGGGATAGAGGGAAGTGTAAGGCCATGATCGCCTACGTCCTGAAAGTTATATAAATATAAAATAGTATATTATAACACTGTAATTCATGAACAGAAAGGAATGGCTAAGTGGAAAATGCATGAAAAACATAATTTGTACTGAGATTTTATATCACTATGACATTTACAAAAATATATATACATATTTACACATGTCCTACAAAGAGACGAATATATCTTACCACCAGTATCTTGTATAAACAAACTAGAATTATGAGAGAAATTAACATAGAAATTATACAAAAAACACCCCCAAAAAACGCTGCTTGATAAGGCGGGCACAAATGAGGTCTATTTATCCTTGTAATCGTACAACATCATCCCTAGTCATCCAATCCTTCCATCACCGCGGCTGGTCGCTGAGTTGACCGCTTCAATCCAGAGCTAACCTTATCCCACGTTGTGATATAAGTTTGATCACAAGGCTGCCAATATCGAATCATCGCATGTATATTCATGTCGGGATGGTCCAGGCAGGGCGAAGACGTGCAGTTAAAAAATAACACTCGAATAAATTGAACAAAAGTAAATATTTTTATATCAGTTCTCCGTACAATAATTGTTTTTTTTTGTTGTTTTTTTTTTTTTTATCAGAGATCGCATGAATCAATTATCACCCCAACCCGCGTCTAAATCGGAAGTGACGTTATCGTTGACCTGGCAAAATCTGGTTTCCACTAGTTGGTAAGATTTAGCACAAGGCTGAAGTCGGCAGATAATCACGTGGGCCTCTCTCCTGCCTCTGTTCACGTCTCCCGTTTCTTCTATCTATATTCCCTCTTCTGCGACTCGTCTGCTGAATTCGCTTCGCGCATTTGTATTTATGGACATTCGGTCAAACTGGCGAAGTAAGAGAATTCGATAATTCTGGGGAATTCCCTTCTTCTCTTCTCTCATATTATTACCTCTCACTAAATCTCCTCACTAAGCGTAGGTGTTTTATCAATTCACTCCTGGTATTTCAACTCAACTTTCGACCAAGGGTATCAACTCCAAATTCGTTGTTTACGAGAAATGAAATGTTCGCTTTACAGCTTGCATTTGCAGCTGCGTGTCAATCAACATTGCCTTCTAAATATGGGTCACCTTTTCAGTTTTTCAAACAACTCGACATACAATTCAAGTCGTTTATGTGGGAATTATATCCTCAATTCTTCCCACAGGTTTTTGGTATTAACCTTTTTCGTTTCAATGTCTCTCAGCACATAACACGTTATACTGATAAGAAAACTCTCTTAGGTTTTATTTTAACGCGGTAACAACAAACAGTATCACACCTATGAAGAAAGAACTAACAAAATAAAAATAGCAAGATTTTTCTTCCTCTATTTTTCATTCTTTGTTGACAGTTTAATAAAAACGAAACGTGTTAGATTTATAAACCTTTCCTATTTATTCCTTGATATTAACTTTTGATGAGGGAGTATACATAATTATATGAATTTTACAGGAAAATATGTCATTGAATAGAAAGAAAGACAGACGAGAAAGAAGTTTTAACACTTCAACAGAGATGGTAGATTAAGTGGTTTAAAATGGCGAAGAGAAACTCGACATTGTGTGAAGTGAGCAAACCAAGATCAAAAGAAACTTGCAAAAGAGTTTTGAACTTATGTCTGAAATTATGAGCAATCTTCATTAGCGAAACAAGACTACAACATTATTTAAATAATTTACAGTCAGGGGCGATGTCATGAGAAATGTTTCTATAATAAATGAGTGGATTGAAGAGTCGCTCGAAAATACATTAAAATATTTCCCTTTTTTCCAGAGGCAAAAATGGCTGGGGTAGACACAGCAGAGTGTAAGTAATTTGGTTTGATAAAATGCCACACGCGTGTCATAAATTGTTGACTATATGGAATGGGGAAATATCAAGGGATAGCTGTCATCGGATATATAGATATACAGGTTGTCTCAAAAAGTATATACACGTTTACAGTATATTCTTCAAGTCAATTGCGTTCTTTATCGTTATAATACGTTAGTATTACTAATGTCATCCAGGCCTAGATTCGAAAAGAAAGTTCATTCTAAAAGTTCATTCTAAAATGCTACTGGAAATAGGAAAATGCATTTGAAGTTCAAAGGTGGTGGGTTTCATTCAGATTCAACCCCAAGGCTTACAATCTCGCGAATTGAAGTTATGTTTGAAGCTGATGGTTCTATAAACGATTTGCAGAAGAATCGTTCCAGAAGACTACGGATATCAGTAAACCCTATGAAACAAGAAGGCGAGATGGGAATATTCACAGTAATCTAAGAAGCTGATCGAAATATTGATTGACGCTTGCTATTGCTATTCCTTTTTGCGGTGTTGTCAGCAATGTCTGGATCATAACGGACATCAATTCGAAAACACACTATATCATAAGAAAATACATTTAAATAAATACTGCCTTCATATGCATTACTGAAATTAGATATAATTAGCCCTTGTTGTTTGAATCATTCCATGGCAATGCTTTAAAATATGTATTCGTGTTTGAGATACTATATATATATATATATATATATATATATATATATATATATGCCAGCAAAAATTATCGAAACAATTTTTGTTAATTTGAATTATTTTTAAGTATTTTTACAAGTTGTACATCGTAATCAAGATTGTGGATAAGGTGTCTGAAATTCAAAGTTATCGTAAGAGAATACATCTCAAATAAATACTGTCTTCACATACATTATTTAAATTAGACATAATTGGACCTTGTTGCTTAAAGCATTTCTCGACAATGCTTTAAAATATGTATTCGTTTTTGAGATACCATATATATATATATATATATATATATATATATATATATTTCAGCAAAAATTATCCAAACTTTTTTTGTCAATTTGAATTATTTTAAGTATTTTTTCATGCTGTACATCGTAATCAAGATAGAATAAAAGTGACGGAAATTCAAAGTTAGGTCTGTTTTTATTCAATTAACTTTGACCGGCTGGGCCGTTATCAGGAACACAGTGTTGCAATTACCAACAGGGGGGATTTGGTTCCGATGTAAATAATCATTAGTCTATATACGGGAATAAATTTGGTACTGATGATAAACATGAATGTTGAATTAATTCTAACAATGAAACAAAACAAGTACATTGGACAATTTATTGGACAAGTGTTGTTGGGGGTGTACAGCAACCTATTCGAAAATCTTGAAGCATATGTTAGACATTTTCATGACGGTCGTCCTCGAGTATTGAATCCAGAGGTTGGTAGTGAATATTTCGGAGACAGTAGGAAAGCGTAGTGCAGGTTCGCAGTGGGTATCACAGCAGAGTGTAGTTCATCCTTCTCCTGGTCGCCTTTGGTCCTTCCGGTAGGAGGAAACAAGATGGCCGCCTTTATACACGACGAATGGGAGGCTTCTGATTGGTCAACCTTTCCTTGGTCGACTATAAAGGGAAATAAGTCATTCTGACTCGCTCACTAGTCATAGGCGTTATATACCCAAAAAACCGTAACAGCATACACAAGAAAAAATGAAATATTTTGTTTGATTCAATAGAACCGTATCAATGTATACTTTCTATTTAAGTGAATCTCGCTATCATTACGCAAACATAGAAAATATGTAAATTTTGGTCATATATGTTGTAACCTAGGGAAGGTTACTGAATAGAATAATCAAACAAAGGTTGGTAATGAACAATAATACTTAGGACAAGAACAACACATAAGTTACGCCAGAGCGCGTAGAAGAAATAGTCAACTTCTAGAAGTGAGTCAAGTGAATTCCTCAATGAATCTCCCACAACAGGATATCTACCGACCGCTCCTTGCGGTCATGTGTGGCACAAGACCGAATTTAATGTGCGGTTCCGAGCCCGTAAGCTCGGCCAAAAATTCCCCGTATAAAGCGGGGTCGGGTAGCTGTTTTCCGAGACGAGACTCTGCCTTTCTACATAGCGTCGTCTGGGTATACTCTCTACCCGGAGTCACAGTTTGACCAGCACAGCTGGAGACGAATCGCCATCCGAAAGGATATCTACAAACCAACCCAAGCGTTCAGATGTGGCACAAGGACGAATTTAATGTGGGTTATCCGATTTTGTATGCTCGGCCAAAAATTCCCCGTAGAACCCGTATAAAACGGGGTCGGGTAACTGTTTCCCGAGACAAGACTCTGCCCTTCGACATAGCCTCGTTTGCGGATCCTCTCTGGCCATAGTCAAATAGTTTGACCAGTACAGTTGGAAACGAATCTCCAAGTGCAGACCAACATACAGTATTTACTACTGTATTTATGTGAATGGAGACATACCCATTATCGTCTATAGGTATGGTACTTTATATACTGTCATATATTTAATATATATATATTTAATATATATATATATATATATATATATATATTTAATATATATATATATATATATTTAATATATATAAACATATATTTAAAATATATATATATATTTAATATATATATATATTTGATTTATATATATATATATATATATATATATATATATATATATATACGTTATGAAAACACTCCAACGAGTGCACAGGATTGCCTCGTCAGTGATGTTATGATTTGGGGTCATGACAAGTTTCAACATCTTGAAACATCATACTTTTTCACCCTAGAGACCCTATCGAAACTACAAGAATTTCGCCAAGCACGCAACAAATGTACACATTAAGTAACTGCCACTGTTGATCTTGAAATTTCAAGCAACCAATCATTAAAGATTTAAGTCACTTCCTCCACAGCCAAGACGATACCAAAATGTATAGACAGCATGCTTGTCTTTTTTCCCTTCTTAGGTCCACCACGCGGTAAGACCCACATTCTCAACACACAGTTTGACATAAACAGGTATGTAATGGCAAGAAAAATTTCCTTTCATATGAAGCGTTGCGTAACAAAAAATAAATATATAAATAACTAAAAATATAGAACACATTCGTTGGTCTTAGGAATTATGATGAGAAACGTTTCTTGCTTTCTTTTCCTCCACCAACATTTCTTCCTTCCTTTCTCTTTTTTACACTACTCCTCCCTCCCCGCCCGAATAGGAAAACAAAAAAAAATATCTGTCAGGAACATCAAGACGGCGTCGTTGAATAAGTTGAAGGAAAGAAAAAAAATAGGGACCCCCCACCTCAAATAGTGATTTGGGTCTTCCCTCTACATGTCCCGTTACCCTCCTTCCCCCCTCTCTCCTTCACAACTGTTCCTTAGCGCCCATAGCTCCGTCGTAGAGCTCCATGGAACAGATCTTTTGATCCATAGCTATTTTGAGGCTTTTTTTTTGCAGCCTCTGAGTGAGCTCTGATGTCTTTTCTCTTTTCTGCTCCTCTGACTCCAAGCCGACAGGGCACTGCACACAGATCTTCCTGCAAAAACACGGAATCCGACTTCAACCGGGAGACTGGTAGTCCGCCATTTGTTTGCTCTGCATCTCTCAACTAGCTCCTGGTATTTTTTTCAGCTTTCTTTCAAAGGCTCCTGCCAAGTTCTCCTCCCAAGGTACCGTACGTTCGAGCATTATGACCTGCCTGGCGACAGTCGACTAGATCTATAAATCCAGGCGCAAGGACAATGTCATTATCTGCTCCGGGATATTCAAGTGATTCCCCAGGTCTACTCTTAGCTGCCAATCTCGAGCAGAGGGGAACATGCAGGTTGACGATTTACGCATCGTGGAGGAGTTTCCACCAGCCTTGACGAAACAGATCGCCTTCGATTCAGGCTTACAACTGCAATCACTAATTGCTGCAGCCTCTACTTCGGCTAATCTCCTAAGTATCTGATTATCTCACCACCAGTACCCCACTTCACCAAGTGCCTTCAGCAGGCGCTTAGGATGTGTTTAATCGTATCATTCCTGGCACAGAGTGGGCATGATGGTGATTCGTTTCTCCCCCAAGTATGCAAGTTTGCAGCGCTCGGTAGTACATCGTACACGGATTGCACAAGAAATTTTATGCAACTGGCGTCGGAGTTCCAGATCTCCGACAAACTTATCTTCTACCGCCTAAAATTCTCCCATCGTGTCTATGCACCCTGCTGGCTTCGTCCCACCATCTTGCATATTCTTTGTTCCTCAACATTGGTTCGTACTTTTGCTTGAACATGTTGTCGTCTCTGTTTACCTCTAGCATTCTCGATTCGGGTACCAGGAAAGAGGCCCAAGCCCGCATGACCCGATGCCACTGTCCCCATGAGATCCTTCTGCATCAATCCCTCTTCAGCACTTTCTAGTTCGCCCTCTGCCCTCCATTTCTCCCATTGCGGACTTCTATGCCTGCTGCCGCCACTTTTAGTTCCTTAGAGTCTCTATACTTTAGGAATTCTCTTGTTTGAGAGACTACGAATTCCTCCACCAACCCTTTAAAGGGGAGTTGAAGTGCATTTGATTTGCCATCTCTGCTGCCCCAACCATCTACGAAGGTAGCCGTCAATTCACCTTTCCAACACGTTCACTGATGTCATTGAGAAATCGTAGATAAAAAGGCCAGGGAATTCTTTGGAGCACCGCGTACTCGTAAATCCACGCCTTGATACGGCCCGGAAGTCTTGACTTGTCCACCTTGGCAAGCCATAATTCCAGTTCGGAGATCGTTATTCGGATGGATAAAGTATCCGTTAAAGAGCTGTTAAAATTTTTACCTCGGCTCTTCACGGGTCTCTCTGACAACATCGGGATAGTAGTTCCCGATATTGAGAAGCTGAAATTATCTGTTACTTTCCCCTCCTTTATAACTAACAATCTTGACTTTGCAGGCTTGAAACTCATTCTTGCCCAAGCAATAAGGTTTTCCAGTCTACGTAGGATCCACCTCATCCCGATGACTGAAGATGCTGTAATGGTTAGATCGTCCATGTACGCTTTTAGCGGTGGCTGACGGTATTTACTTAACTCCCACGGGGTCAAGATGTGACACAAGGTCGTTTTTCGTGGGAAACCCGAGCGTTTCCGCATAGGGTCACTGGTCAAAGATTGGTCATAACATGTCCAAGCTGGTCAAAACTTAGTCAAGTTCTGGTCCAAGTTAGTCTTAGCTTGTCTTAGCAGGTCCTGATATGGTCCAAACAAGACTTTGCCATGGTCGCAACCCAGCCCGAAGGCCGGGCTGCTTCCGTGGCTGACGCACTCCTGTCTTCATCATAGGGCCTCGACACTCAATTTCGGCCGATTGGACCACCATATTTATAGCGGGGGTAAATAGGGTAGCTGAGATCGTACAGCCAGTAATAATACCCCTTTTGAGTCTGTGCCAATCGGAAACTATAAAGCTGGAAGTAGTTCTCATTTTAAAATTGTTATAATAGTCAAGGAGTAATAGGCTGATCTCTGGTATATGGTATTTGCTTAGGGCCACTTCTAATTATTTGTGTGAAATAGACCCGTATGCGTTGACAAGGTCCAGCCACAATGCAGCGAGGTCGCCCTTATATTCCTTAGCTTCTCTTAATATGTAAGTGACTACTCCAGTATGTTCGAGGCATCCCGGAAAACCCAGATTTCCCTACTTAGTTACTGAATTGTCGATATAATTATTAACCAAAAGAAATCTCGTCAGTCACCGCGATAAAATACTGAAAAAGATTTTACATTCGCTGCACAATAAAGACATACTCCTGAATTGGTCTAAATGTCTGGAGTTTTCTTCATTGTGGATCCACACACCCTCTGCAAATCTCCATTAGTCTGCAACTCTACCTCGATGCCATATTACTTATATTCCAAATGATCTGGAGAAGATTCGGACAGCGTTTATAGACGCTGTATGAAACTTCACTCTGTCCAGGAGCTGAAGCTGACCTAGTTGCCTTCACTACCTCCCTAATCTCATTACTGCTTTGTTCGACTAAATCAAAATCAGCCGTTGGATGGGTTGGATTAATCACGGTTTCTGTATGGCCGAGATCCTTGTCTCCTAAAGGGTCACTCAATGTGCCCTGGAGATAGTTGTTAATCTCATCTGCAGAACATTCTATCCCTAAGCAGTTTCATCGTAAAGCCAAAAGGATCTGCGAAGAACGATGATCTTTTCTTCGTTCTTTCCTTCCTTCTTCTCCGATGCCGCTCAGCCTTACGAATAGATTTTAGTTTTGATCTTAAATCCCGCAGCTCTGATAGTGAATAGCGTTCTTCCTCACTAGACTGCTTGTTCCTTTTTTTTTTGAGTACCCTTAACTCTCGCCTCAGGCCCCGTATACACTCAGCCCTACGGTTCTTGCTGTAGGGTTTCCCTTTCCTCTCTTCGCACAAACCAAATCGTTCTGTGGCATAACTGACTATCATTGTCGATAAAACGTGTAACCGCCTGTCAGCTGTGCCTTTAGACGTAATAAGAATGATTCTGCTTACGTCCTCGTCAAACTGTTGCCATTCGCTGTGACTAGTCGCTGCTTACGGATTACAATGCTTGGGGTCGTTTGGTCGGTTGCTTGGAGGGACTGTGCGCTGTGGTGTGAGTCCCGGCTTTGCACCACCTTCGTATCAACAGGGGCTAAACCTGTGCGTTGCGTTGAACATCTCTTATCCATGCATTTCATCCAATCCTGGTGTATTTAAGGCCGCAAAGATTCATACATTCTTTCCCGCAGTCGCAAATCACAATCGAAGTCCTTTTATCGAACATATGGGTCGGTATCGAAATATCCGTCCTAACGGGAATATCATTCTCCCACCTCTTAAAACTTTAAGCTACAACTATTGACAAAATTAATACTTGCTAAAAACGGCTTAAATTAATAAAATAGTGCTCAATACTATTTTTAAAAAATGACATAACATAATCAGAATATCAACCTTTCTGCAAAGATCTTTTGTATCAATTGCTATGTCTACTGCAAGGAAATTTGGTTTACTGTGTTGTGCCAGAAATATATTCTCGTTAGAATCCATCTTGTACTTATCTAACATTTGTATATATATATATATATATATATATATATATATATATATATATATATATAGAGAGAGAGAGAGAGAGAGATAGATAGATAGATAGATAGATAGATACAATACTGTGTCCTCTCTATATCGGAAAAAAAACACATTCATTACTTTTATAATACACGTACAATGATCGTAGTATATATTTTTATCTAATGGATTTTAGATTTTCTTGTGCAATCTCGCATGTCTTAAACATCTATACAGAACATAACTTATTGATGCTCAGCTTTTATATCAACCGTCTCTCTATAAGTCTAGCAAATGAAATTTACCGACTCCCCATCGAACCGAGTTCAGCAACACCTTGACCTTGTGCGTTATGCATATGAAATCACAGTAGGTTTCACACATATTTTGAAAGGTTTTCAACGACTAATACTTTCAGATATCCTTCTCTATTATTACTATGTGTTGTCGGGAAAAGAAAAATGCCAGTACGAAAATGAAATACGTTTTAGACGAAACTATTCCCCTCCTGGATTACCATATCTTATATAAGTATCTTTGAATGTTTTCTCATGTTATATTTCATGCAGGGAATATGGATTTAACAACCATGATAATTCTGTGATTTGTAAACGCAGGCCTCTGTGTTTGCCCACCATTAATCAACTGCAGTTATAGTGGACAGTCCGCGATTTATTTTTCTAACCAAAATAATTCTTTCGTCCCGAAATGGAATACATTGACTGTGAAGATTATATTTATGCCATCACTGTAAGAAACGAGATTAAAAAGTGCCGACACTCTATTAAAACCACATTTCTCCATATTTTTATTTCCTTTTTTTTCAATTGTTTCACCGCAAGAAGGCGATATTCCCCCTCGAACGCAGGAGGTTGCATAGAGTGACGTTGAAAGAAAATCAGAAGATTGAGAATGGAAATGGTTGAGGAAACGATAAAAAAGGAACAGGGGTCATGAAAACGGAAGATGATGATTGACGTAGCACTTAGATATTTGAAGACTGTAACCATCATGGGAGCAAGATATCGGATGGAATTACACAGATGGGAAGTCTGAGAAAAGGAAATCTTAACGTAAGTGTGACGGTTGCATCGAGCTTGTTCAATAGCAAAACAGTGAAGCCTAGTTGCCAACTTAGTGCCAAATTTAAATTCATGTAGTCGGGTCACCAAGCAAAAAGACCTCAGCCGTGCTGTTCCATGAAAATATGTTGTAGAACGGGAAAAAGAGAAGTCAAGAGAATGTCTGGGCAGGATCGATTACATTACCGAAACCTTCTTTCGATTTTGTCAAGAATTTCGAGATGTACCGCAGGATCACGAGACCATTGTTGGTGACATAACAACAATATTCAATGCACGGACGAATGGTAGATATGTAAATATGCAAGATGGATTCTGACGAGAAAATCTTTCTGGTACAGCACAGTAAACCAAATTTCCTTGCAGTAGACATAGCAATGGAGTCGATATAGTCGCTCCATTTCGTGTCAGTTAGGCTAAAACGGAACAGAATGTTGTTCTCCTGAAATTTAGTATCAGCTATGCTGATTGGAGGCAGACGATGTTTTTCGTGGTAATGAATTGACATCAGTTTTGGAAGCGTTATCTTGTTTTTAGATATCCTTCCTGGTTATTTTGTCTTTGATGAACAAATTTTAACTAAAAGATACGTATTAATTTTGACAATTTTTTTAAGCATGGCATATGAAAAGGAATATACATTTCATCTTTTTTACTTGTGTTCTGATAACGATTCGCAAATAAGGGTGGCATATATTTTAAAGTTTACGTGTTTATTTCAGGTTATTACACACTGCGGTTATACGTTTATATCACATGATGTTCTGCCTTATACCGCATTGGATCTAGATTTCTAAAATCAATAGCGACACTGTTATAAAATGATTACGCAATCTGCTGCTTATTTTTCTTTCTCAATCCCATTCACTGAAAATAACTCACACGTGGTAAAATCCTTGACTCCACAAAATTGCTATGGTCATTTTACATCAATATCCTTCAATCAAGTCTACCCAATCAAAGTGATAATATCATTAAGTCACAAGGAATCACTGACAGTGAAAGCGAATTAAAAAAATGTTAGTGAGGAAAAAGGACAAAAAGGCAGACGACACAGGAAATCAGACGATGGCGATTGAGGGTGAATTTAAACTTTGGTATAAGAAGCCATCATTATACATGGCATGAATCATGGCATTAAATAATCATAAATAATTTGAGATTCTGTTTGAAAAAGTAATACTTCAATTGTGTCTATTCAAAGTTTGTACAAATATTAGTTCATTGTTTGCTTCTGAAGCGTATTATACATGTTTAGAATAAACTAAATACACTGAAACCCACGTAATTACCTGAGTTTCGACATATTTTAGACCTCCATAGCTGTTGTAAAGAAATATATCTGTAGTTTTATTTTGTTTATTATAAATTGCTTGAGATGAAATCATTAAATAAATAAATAAACTTATCAAATTTATTCACCTTCGTGTCACTTATACATGTTTCACACTTTATGTCGGTTAAGCCATACCCAGTAACAAAACATTAATTTTATTTATTAACGTTTCAAATAGACACGAGGGGTGAGGTAAGATATACATATATTCCAAAAGGTACTTATAAAATACTTCCTTTAATTTACCATTTTCTACGTACAAAGTAAAGAAAATTACTAAGATCTCTGAATTACATTACCTTAAATAATGCTTATTGCTATCGGTATATACTATTATTAATAATCTTTTATTGTGCCTAATTTATACATTACAATTTATCATATAAATATATGTAGAGGAAAAAAAAATATAGAGTTTTTCGATAGTATCAGCGGTTTCAGGCATCCACCGGATGTATTATAAAACATCTGTCACAAGGGTGATAAGATGTTTTCAACCCTAATCCCCTTTAGGAAAAACCTCTGCCGTAGATTACGTCAAACAACAGTTGATTTCAGCGTTTTTTTGTTCTTTCCAATTAAATAATCCATGTAACATATCACACAACTGTAAAGTATCACCATACGCCAAAATAAATGAAATCTATCTTTTTTTTAAACGCTTCTCTTAATTTATGTCGTGAGTTAAATCAGGTTTTGTTCTATTTGTGAATAGGCTTCTTTAATGTCAGCGACGGCGTTGCGATTTTAAGCGCGTCTCGAGAGACATTAAAAACAAACCTGATGACATCTTTTCTCAAGTGTCATTTATGAGACACATATAAACACTGAAAAAGTTATCAATATTCCCGAAACAGATAGAATTACAAACAGCTGCTTATTTCCTGATGTAATGAGTATTGATCGAAAGCCATAAAAATAGAACAATCACTCGTTTTAGATTATGAAATGATTTTTTATGAAATTTTGTCCAGTATTTTATTTTGTAAAATCCGTGTGGGATTAGTGGCTTTGAAGGATTTAAAAAGGGAAGAGAAAGAAGAAATTCGTTTGTCTGACAGGAAGCATCCTATGTAATCTGTGAAACAAACAGACGAAGATTTGCTACGGAGATATTGAAAGTCATCTAAGGACAAATATTGTAGATGTTAATCGAGTTTTCTAAATACGACGAACCACCAGTCGCTTAGGCCGCATAAGAGATAACTAATAAACCTGGGAAAGAGAAGACAGAGTTGGAAACGAAATTGCAAAGCTTACAGCTAGCTTTTTAACATTAGTCTGACATTCGATCTTTTCTGAAAGGTTATATTTTATTTCGATTCTCCAAGTTAAAAAGCTTCTTAAATGAACCCCAAACTTTCCGAGTAACTTTGGGTAAAGTAATTTTTCTAATAAAATTTAATAAGTTTACCTAACCTACAATTAGACCACAAGATTTTTAGCTCATAATTATGAGAGACGTGCACCGCCAGCATAGTTTGACCCCTAAACTTATGCCAGGCTACCAGTGGCCCAATTCTTTGGCCTATCATTAAATGAATTTAGGCTACAGTATACGATAACCCGTGCCGAATGTACATAAGCTCACACAAATTACCTGTGTACTGAGACAATAAATTTAATATTTTGTATATACGTTGTATGACAAACAAAATACAACATCTTACGTTAGTTACCGTATATTGGGTCGGTATAACTTAGCGAATATTTACAATTCATCAGGTCTACTAATAAACACATTAAAGTCAATATCAACTTATAAAAATATTAATACCATAGATTACACATCATGCCAGGTTGATTTTGATAAGACTTCTACATCACATATCCTTTATTTGGATCAGTGATGTAAAAAAAACAAACGAGTGTGCTGTAGCGTTAATAGAATATCGATTCTGTGTCACTGTTTTATTGTTTTATACTGTGTTAATATTTCAAATATGTTCAAATGCAAGTTTTTGTGGGATATATTTGTGGCATCTGACTGAAGGTACGGTTAATGGTGTACAGTATTACTAGGGAGTGATGTCCCACTTGTTTACAACTGGGTTTTATTGATTTGTATTTTATACCCGCCATATAGGTCGACTATTAGTTTTGGAAATATATTTTAGGCTTGAACACTCGAGTTTTACGCCGCCATCTACGGAAGATATTTGAAGCACAAGAGAATAATTTGTGTAATTTTCTTCGCCATAATTGTTGCTAATGTGGAATCTGATAAATATACAATTACAGACAAGACTAATTGTATTCCTTTTCGTGTGTCGTATTAATATAGGAGTGATAATGGCTCCGTATATTCCAATGTGTCATTGTTTGCCATATATTCAGAAATTTCATCAGCTTTTCCTGCCTTCATTATATCTTGTGAGTTTCAGATTCTCCAGGCCTTCTAATCTCGTTATATTTCACAGAAAGTGTACATTTATTTCCTCTGTTTACTTAAAATTTCCTCGTTGCTCACATGCTATTCTCAGCATCCGACGATAGGCTCTGCATTTCTCTTGCTTAATGTCTTGCCTTCGTTCGTCTCGGGATCGTCTGGCATTCAAATAAGGAATTATGTATGACAAACATTGTCACCGACGTATGCTGAGGCCGATCCGGAAGGATATCATCGGCAGAGCGTGTGAGAAACGATGAGATCTTAGGGAGGTTGCAAACAAGGAGGAGGCTTATACTTAATATCAGGAAGAGGCAGCTGAAGTTTCTGGGACACATAATGAGGAAGGACAGCCTGGAGAATCTGATACTCATGTGTCGAATAGAGGGAAAGAGAAACAGGGGAAAATAACAAATGACATACCTGGCGGCTTTAAGCAGGTGGATGACAGAAAGTGGCCTGGAGGAGGTGGCAGAGAGAAGGAACTTATTAAGAGCTGCAAGAGATAGAGGAAGAGGTGGAGAGACATGATCACCTACGTCCTGAACGGACACGGCATATAAAAAGAAAAGACATATGAAGCGGGAGTAAATTTAATTTCACGAAATTTCATTAATTAAGTAAAGGGGGTGGGTGACAGATGGAAAAACTATTTCTACCAAGAATTTCTAAAACAAAAAAAAAATATCTAAAATAATTTAATTTATTTGTAAATAAGATCTGAAAGGTTCATTAAAATCCGACAATAATTTGACTTTTACAAGAATTTCGCAATGTGTTTTTTTCATGAAAAATGCGTTAAATTTCCATATACTTACCTTTGTCGTTCTCGCTGACCCAAGTAATTTCAAATTTTTTAAACAACATATTGTACATGTTAGAAAAAAATTTAAAAAATTAATGAAATAATTAAAAAAAAAAAACAACTTCGGCGTTTCTTCTTGTTATATAGGAATAAACAGCCACTGCCGTCACTTGAGTTTGAACAGAGTTCGCCAGTAAGCAAATACAGGCGATCCCATTATTGAATTAAGTAGACGACGTGACCATAGAGGAAACGCATATACGTGGAAAGTAGCTGACGACTAACGATCGTCATTTCTGTTCTATCCTCTATAACTATTCAGTAGCTATTGCTACTCAATCCTCTATTACTATACGGACCGCTATTCTATACTCTATTCACTGTACTGCTTCACTATTTGGATCAATATACGGCTTGCTATTCGAGTGAGTATTATCGAGTAAGTTCTATTAGTGCGAGTGGTATTTTCAGGCGTCTCACACAAGTATTGTTCAACGGCGTTACTCTAGTTCCAATGACGATTACAAAGTCTCTAATAAAGTATCTCCACCTCCATCTTATAGAGGGAGATGGATAGAGATGATCGCCTACGTCTTGAAAGGATATGGCACATAAATAAAAGTACCGGAACATTTCATTAAAAGCCAACTATGTTCCCTGTGTAATAGCCCAGGCATATTCTTAGTACCGAGTAGGGATAATCACGACAATATCTTGAATGTTTTGTAATTTGGGGTATATTAGATTATACAAGCTAAGCAGGTGTAGTTGGTAGACTTAAAAGTAATTAGCTTAAAATGTTATACTTCCTTGCATATAACAGTCGCTCTATGTATTGTTTCTGAAATAATTGCTCTGATGATAGATGTCCGATTAACCAGTTTAGATCTATCTTTGTTTGTTGCTATATTTCAGTTTTTGAATTTTACGTAATATATATATAATGGAGATTAATAATATCGTGTCATGTCGGGATTAGCCCCAGATAATGGGTGAGCTATGAACAAAAGTAAATTTTCTCTCAGTGGTATTTTCCCCATTCGGGACAATGGTAGAATAACACCCTTATTTTATGCTCGGAACAAACATGATTCTTCTTAGTTTTATGCCGCTAAATCACAAATAATATATATATATATATATATATATATATATATATATATATATATATATATGTGTGTGTGTGTGTGTGTGTGTTTGTGTGTGTGTGTGTGTGAAAATATATAGAAAAACGGAAAGAACTCGTTAGGTAAATAATCCAAAGTCCTTTCGTAATTTTGTTATTATTTTTTAAAAACAATGCTCGATCCAAAAGTAGAGCCTAAATATAATTATTTATTTATTTAGTTTTAAATAAATAATTATATATATATATATATATATATATATATATATATATAGATAGATAGATAGATAGATAGATAGATAGATATGTTTCCTGCATAGAAAATATAACACCTGCATGTAACAACAAGCAATGTGTAAAGAGAACAAAAAGATGGGTTATTATAACTCCCGAAGTGAAAACTGGAGCTTTAAGAGATACTTCTTTACTTCTGGAGAAGCCATATTTAGGATTCCAGATTCAGTGGATGAGGAGGAAGGTAGGCAGATTTAACGAAGAAAGGCTGCACCTTTGTAAAAGAAATTTCAACTCTTTGGTTTGACTACTGAAGGCTGACTGAAAACCTACCCATTTTATTCATTCTCTGAAGTGACCTCATAATCGACAGTAACCACGTGACATCATTTCGATGAAAGGGAGATAATAGCCTTTTGTGTCCCAATGTATATTTAGACTGAGGGGGATATTAAAAGGGTAAATATTATATTGCTGTGCATTCACGATCCATATTTCTTCGCCAGTCATGTCTGAGTAAGGAACACTGCTCGGCATCTCCCTCCCGAGTTGCTGCATGCTCACTAGACCGTCGTTCGCTAATCTCCTCTTACTCCTAACCTTCCATACTAATACACCCCCGATGGTTATAACTAGGAATGTACCCATTACTATTGACCAACTTATCGCGATCTGCTCATCGTCTTCCCAAGCCACACCTTCGTTTCCCAACGCACTTAACTTATCTCTTAATTGATCCATATCGATCTTTTCTATTGGCTTCATTAATACTGGCATCTTATTTAAGGTAACATTAAAGAATCTCTTCACTATCGGCTCCCATAATTCTGTACAATTGACTAAGCCTCTACCAATCATCTCTATGATTGAATCTTTCTCTTCATAACTTTCTTCTTCCTGATAATAGGGGGGTAAGGAAATGGATATTCCAACCGCCGAACATCCCATGGGTAGCGTCACCAGGGATAACGGTGGCCTTATTCTTAATGTCCTTGTGGACTCTCCCCCACATACCCTAGACAAGCTGATATGTTTCTGTGTGGCTACTGCCCACACCCCGTCTGAAACACTGATAGCTTGTGGTAATGCCGTGTTTGTTAATACCTCCACTTGGCAGATTCTTTTGATTCCTTCCCCCTTCCCTTCAAACAATTCTAATATGCACATTCTGCGGTTACCAGTTTTATAGATAGGGCTTAACGAGGTACAAGTCCCTAGGGCATCATCTCGACACCTTCTAGCTTCTTCAGCTGATAGCAACATGAATTTCGTTCTCCCCGAATTTAAAGCTATGTAGTCTGCTTCTACCTTGTACCTTGCTATCATTCCCAAACCTTGATCTCTTCTGGGGTAGGGAATGGGTAAGTTTATAACCTGGTATATCTCGAATATACTCTCGCTATCTAACAACGGAACAGATATCAAAACCAATAGTCGCCTATTTTCTAACAAGGTCACACATCCTAGTGCATTATAATATTTTCACAATTCTTTACTCGATTATTTCATAATTTCTTACTAAGTTCAGCTCTTCCCTCCTCTAACTAACCTCTAGCAGACAGAATGGTTCGGTCAGGTGTGCGTGGCGCTCACTCCAAAGGTCGTACTTCATGACATCACTGATGGTCAATCAACAATGCCAATAATCTTCTTCCGTCCCTTGTGAGGTGCGGCCCGCGACTCCATCCCCTCCACTCACATCCACCGCAGTCAGCCAGCAGGTTTTTGGATGAGCCAGTGTCGTTATCTGTCGACACTGAATGCTTCTATTCTGCACAGCCTTCTTGTTCTACTGAGATTTGGGGTTCTTCACCCTCCCTGATCGCATCTTCCGAGGTGGTTCCTGCTCAACCTCTAACCTTCTTTCTGTGTTTAACTTCCGCCCAGGAGGTGTTTTGTTCCCTTCTTCATCCCCTGATTCTTCTTTCTGTTTAGAGTCTTCGCCTTGAATGTCTTCAATGCCTCTCGACTCTACGTCTAATTCTTTCCTGTTCCTTATCCTTTCCTTGAGCTGGGAAAGGGGTATTCAATTCTCCTCCTCCCCCTCGCTGGGCCCTTCGTCCTGTTCAGGGTGCCTCTTTTTAGAGCCTTCGACTGCTTGATTGGACCTCCTCGTCTTTTTCTTCCTTTTCTTCGGACATGGAGGTGTGATGGCGACCTCACAGGGTCTTCTCTGCACCGATTCAGTCGACGACTGAACATCGCTAATCCCCGCCGAGGGTTCCAACTCTGTCACTCGGACTGCTTCGTTTATCTGGCCAAGTCGACCTATCTCCTCATCTTCCTCGGAGTCTTCTTCCGTCTCCATTTCTTCCGGTTCAACCAGAGTTACCTTCCTTGTCCTTGTCTTCTTAGGCCTCGGCTCGCTCATTTCCAGGTTAGCTATTTCAGCCCTCTTCAGATCATTGGCATGAACCCTCCTCGCTCGTCCTGCCACTTGATCCCATATTACATATGATACTGGGCCCGTCTGCTCTACTATCCGGTAGTACGGTTCACATCTCTGGTCCAGTTTTCCCTCTCTCTGGTGGATTTTATAGTAGACAGGGTCTCCAACCTTCAATTCTACCACCTTTCTTTCAGCATTCACTCTCTCATTTCTTTTCTTCTGGGCCCTCTTTATTCTTCTTCTGGCCTGTACGAATATCTTATGTTGCTGTTCCAGCAATAGTTGATGATGATCTTCTCCCATATACCTTTTTCGGGGCTTCAGTAGGTTATCCACAGGCAGGACCACGTCTCTGCCAAACAACAAAAAAAGTAGGAGAAAATCTGGAGGTTTCGTTTATCGTAAACCTCACGGCTGCCAGAGCCTGCGTCAAATACAAGTCCCAATTTCCAGTGTTTTCTCTGACCAGCTTGCCCAATACATCTCCCAAGGTTCTATGAAACCTTTCCACTTTAGTATTTCCTTGGGGGTGATATGGAGATGTTTTTACGTGCTCTATATTCAAACCTGTCAGAACCTCTCTCATTATGCTGTTCACATTCTCCGCGCCATTATCGGTTACCAACTGCACTGGAGCGCCATACCTAGGGAAGATTTCACTTATTATCAACCCGGCCACAGTTCTGGCCTTCTTGTCTGGTACTGCAAATGCTTCAGGCCAATATGTTAGCCAATCGACAAAACTCACTATATAGTTATTTCCTTGTGCAGTTTCCCCATATGGTCCTGATACATCCATACTCACCTTCTCGAAGGGGAAGTTTGGCACGTCCGTTTCCTCCAAAGGTGCCATTTCCTGCCTTCTGCTATGAGATCACATGTCCTATCAATTCCCATGTGACCCAACCTCTCGTGGCACTGCTCCAATATCTCTGGTCTTAAACTTTTGGGCACATACAACTTGGGCTTGACTTCTTCATCCCTGCCTGAGAGATAATACAGCCTTTCCTCTATTATGGCATACTTGGTGGTCTCTCCTGCCTTCACCTTCTCTCTCAGAGCAGCTATTCCACTGTCTGCTTGCTCCTTCTCAATTCCTTCTGTCCAGTAAGGATCGGTTATTATCTGGGCGTCCCCTTCTTCGTCCGATTCTAACATAGGGCGATCTTTTAGCTTATTAGAGTTAATTACTCCAATTCTATAGGCTTTATCATCTACTCCCTGCTCTACCTTTACAGATCTTTCTTCCAGTTGTTTTGGTATACTTGAGAGCAAATCTGCGCACGTGTTTTCCTTTCCTGCCAAATACTCTATCTTACAGTGGTAGCCACTTAACTTAAGTGCCCACTGTTGAATTTTCTTATTATTTGTCCACTCTGCCTGCAATAGGTACTGCAGAGGTTTGTGGTCCGTTTTTATAGTAAAGACCGCACCATTCAAATAGTAGTCCAGTTTTTGGAGAGCATACATGATGGCATATGCATCCCTCTCTATTACTGGCCACCTCTGTTGTGTCTCTGAGAGCTTATGGGAGAGGAAGTATATCGGTACTTCCTCTGGTATGCCTGGTACTGGTCCTTCTTTATCGGGGCACGGCTGGGTAAGTACTGAACCTACACACTGCTCACTGGCATCCGTGTATAATATCATGGGCTTGCTGAGGTCTGGGTATGTCAGCAGTGGGACGGCTGTCAACTGTTCCTTTAGCGAATCAAATGCTCGTTGACAGTCCTCTGTCCACTTGAACCTAGCGTATTTCTTCGTCAGGGCTACTCGTGGTATGGCAATTCTTGAAAATGCCGGGACGAAGCGTCGGTAGTAGCCTATAGCTCCTATAAAACCTCTTACCTGCCTCACTGTCTTAGGCTCTGGCATTTCCCTTATGACCTTTACCTTATCCATGTCGGGTTTAATACCGTCTCCGTTTATGACGAAGCCTAAATACCTAGTCTCTTCCTTCAGAAACTGACACTTTGTCAATTTTAATTTTTAAGCCGTGTTTCCTTAACCTTCCCAACACTTGTCTTAAATAGAAAAAAGTGTTGTTCCACTGTTTCCGAAAATATTAAGATATCGTCCAAATACGCCATGGCAAAGCTCTCGTATCCTCCTAACACTATTGACATTAGCTGTTGGAAGACTCCCGGGGCATTAGCTAAACCGAATGGCATCACCCTGAACTGAAACAGTCCCAGGTGACACGCAAATGCGGCCTCCTCCTTGTCAGCCTCATCCAGGGCTACCTGCCAATACCCGGACCTCAAGTTCAACGTAGAGAAGTACTTTGCCTTCCCTAATAATGCCAAAATGTCGTCTATCAATGGCAATGGCACCGCCAACGGCTTCGATATAGAATTTAGCTTTCTAAAATCTACACAGAAACGGTGCCCGCCATCTTTCTTACCTACTATTACTATTGGGAAGCTCCAAGGGAGATCGATCTTTCGATCATCCCAGCTTCCAACATTTCCTCTACTGCCTCTTCTTCAAGGGGTCTTTTATGTATAGGTGTCCGGTAGGGTTTTTAATTTCACAGGGGGTGGTCTCCGGTGTCGATTTTCATTTCGACTGTGTGGGTCTGACCTAGTTCCTTGTCTGACTGGGCCACCACATCTCGATTGTCCCTTAACAGACCCCCCACTCTGGTTCTAAATTGATCCGGTGCTAATATATCTTCATCTAAGATTCCTTCTGTTTGCTCTATTAGCTTCCTTCGTTCCTCCTCGAATCTCACCCGATTCAGAGTTCGTAGGGGAAGTGTTCTTCCTATCTCCTCCCCTCTCCTAACCTTTATAGTCTTTTGGGCTTGATTCACCATCATTATGGGCACCAACTCGGCTGCCTCTACTACCGTTTCGCACAGGGTTACCTCGCTATCTTCTAGGCCCTTTCCTTCTACAGGCACCAACTGCAGAGGTCCTCTCCATACCCTTTTTCCTGACATTAACCTACCCTTTCCCGACACTGCGGTCCTAGGAGGTAACTTTACATCTTCCTCCACCACTATGGTTATCTCTTCCTCTGGTGGGCATCCCAATGGCGTTCTCTCGCCGTTCACCACCAACACAGTAGGATTAAACTCGATCTGGGCCCTCTGGCTCCGGAGCCAATCTTCTCCCAAGATTGCCTCCGTACACAGGTCAGGGGTTACGTAAAAATTTTGGGTGCTTTTTACTTTCCCAATCCTCACCGGGAGCCTCACCATCCCTTTTATCTTCAGGGGGGCTCCATCTGCTTGCGTGACCTCTATGTCCGCTTCCCGTAACTTTCTCTTCCGTTTCACCCGCCTGTATGTTTCCTCTCTCATCAATGACACAGATGCTCCTGTGTCCACCAAGCCCTCATCTCCCTACCCCTTATCTCCGCTCTACAGGATAGTTCTTTCTCTCGCGTTAGCGAAGAGAACACTTGAGCTTTCCTCTTCCTGGGTCCCCACCCTTGGGTTAACCCAGCCATAGGTGCCGGTAGTAATAAATCACCTTCATTTTTTCATGAGGTGGAGTTCTGCGCCCCCCTGCACCTGGGCGACCCAACCGGACCTCTCCCGCTCTCCCATGGCCGTTTCTAAGGATACAGTTTCTCTTCAGGTGTCCTGGCCTCCTGCAAAACCAGCACCTTCTTGTTGGACAGCTTGCCGCAAGGTGGCCCGCCCGACCACATGTCCAACATTTTGCTCTTTTCCTTTTCAACTGGGTTGGCCTTGTGTCTATTCCCGGCGGAACCCGTCCTCTATTCAAGCGGTTCGCCCGTCCACTGGTTCAAGCTTTTATTTCTCTTCTTTTTAACTGAGCCACCCTCCCTCTTTATTCCGGGGTGGCCCACTGGCTTTTCCCTGGGCCGGTCTCAGCCTTCTTTGTTAATATCGGTGGGGCACCCTTCCTCAGCCCGCACAACCTGGCCAGGTGTCTTTTCTTACCACACCTGGTGCATCTGTCCTGATTGAAGTCTGGGGGCAACCCCCACTTCGTCGGACATTCCGCCGCCCTGTGGTCCTCCTGCCCACAGGTCCAGCAGACCAGCCCGTATCTACCCGGCGTGGGCTTATAAAAGCCATGCCTGGTCGACCATGCCTTTCTATTGGGGTCTTCTTCCCATAATTCAGCCTGATCTACTTCTACTTTAACCTTCTGATTCCACGCGGGGATCTTCCGCCTACCCCCCTTCTTCCAGCCTCCTGACTTGGCATCTGCTTCCTCCCACACCTCTTCACCTTTTTCCATACGCCCTGGCTCTCCTTGGCCAGCTCTATTGCTGCCGACAGTCTCAGCGGTCCCTCTTTTAGTACGTCGTGACGAACACGCTCGTCACTTAGCGCCTCTACATACAGGTCCGCTAGTTGGACCTGCATAACCGCATTGTCTCTGACCACTTCCGGGAATGCCAATGACGACAGCTTCCCTGCTCGGGCCCCCAATTCTCCCGGGGTTTCATCCCGTAGCTGTGTCAGTTTTAGGAGGGCCCTCATGGCCTCTAAGGCTGTGCCCTCGTCGGCGAATTCCTTGGTCAACAGTCCCTTTAACCTTTCCGAAGATAAGTGGGGTTGACTCTCCAAGAGCTCCTTCACGAACTCAGATGCTTTCCCCTTTGTGGCATCGTATGCCAAATACAGGGTTTCTTGGTCTGAAAGCTCGTAGATTATTCGGCTCTTCTCCAGGATTGCCAGCCAGTTTTTAAATTCTTTCCCGCTGCCGTCAAATACTGGGACCCTCGGTCCACCTAACAGCTTTCTTAAATCAACTGACAACTCCTGTCTTACTCCCTCTTCATCCCCCACTGCTCTATCTGAATCATAGTCTGACATATCTAAGGGGAAAGACAATCTATGCAGCAACAATCGAGGTTGGGAAATAAAATAAAGCGTCCTACCTTACAGACGATTCTGTTCTCGTTCCTTTCGGTCCCGGGTCGTTTTGAGTCCTATTTGAATTTTCAACAACGGCAGTCGATCGATGTGACGTGGTTGTCTCAGGGTCGAATCCTGGTCACGGCACCAATTGTGACGTCGCCCCCCCGCTGGTCGCAGCGTCGACTCTGTCGTTCGATCTCGTTCGCGGCTCCAGTTGTGACGTCACGTGGCTGCCCAAGGGTCTGATATCCTGGTCACGGACAGCACCAGTTGTGACGTTTTTGCCGCGGCGTCAGCTGTTCGCTCCTCGCTGCTCCAAGTGTGACGCTCCAACCCTTTGGTTAGATGATTACCAGCCTCGCCGTTCCCAACTCGCTTCCTACACCTGGTTACTAGGGTAACTGCACTGATCTCCGCTCTGCCTACCCACGTTGTGATTAGATCTTAGACAGACGGGATCAAACAGGGATTGGGGCCGTATGCAAGTTGAGTTCGACGGGGTGGTAACACACAAGTAAAAGAAAAACTCACGAGGCCAAAAATTACTGATAAAAAAGGGTAACAACCTTTTATATCTAAATGTTCGTTACATAAAAATCATTCCTACTTCCCGACCAGTTTTGTGGACTGTGGCACCAAGCTTCTACCATACAACTTAAAGACTTCGAGTTGCCTACTCTCTAGAAATTTGCATGTCGGGGTGTGGTTTGGTTTCGACACTGGGCGCTGATCTCTACCAGTCGCTCACGTATGATTCTTCTCTTCGGCTTGAGTTGGACGAGCTTATTCACTTCGGCTTGAGTTGGACGAATTTCTTCACTTCGATTTGGGTTGGACGAATCTCTATTTTCAGGCTTGGCTTGATTTCAACTTCTTCTAGGCGCAACTGCAAGTAACTTCTTCTTCGTCCGCCCTGCAACTCTTCTCGCCAAGGTCCGAACTCTTCTCTCTGTCGTCTGGGGCTGAACTCTTCTCTCTGCCGTCCGGGGCTGAACTGATCTCTCTGTCGTCCGGGGCTGAACTTTAACTTCTCATCGGCTTTCGGGCAATCTTCTTCAGTTCGACTTGGGCTGGAAGAATTTCTTGTCTTAGGATTCTCTTGCCCGCAAAGGGGCGAATGAAACGGGCCAGACGCCCGCGTTCAAACTCCCTCGCTGTCCGCGGTCCAGCTGCAACTCTAACTTCTTTCTTCGGCTTCAGCGCTGCAACTTCTCTGCCTGTCCGGGCCAAACGGACCGGCCCTTCTTGCCCGCAAGGGGCGAATGAACAAGGCCCGCCGTCCGCTCTCCAACTGCTCTTGCCGTCCACCCCAACAACTGATTTCTGTCGATTGGGGTCCTGCTTTTATTGACGCCGCAACAAACTGGGGTGGGTCTGTCGGCGCCAGGGTTTTCTTGATAATTCCAAAAGTCGCATTATTTCTGATTTCCCATTATCGCTCTTACTTTCACCCCTACTTCCTCACAGTGCCTCTGGGGGGGGGGAGGCGCATACCCGTTTCTCCTGGTCTCTCGTATGTCAGGTGACCGCTTTCGACCAATGGGGTCCTGGTCGAGCGTCCTTCCTCTTTCCTCGCACATCACGTGACCGCTCTCGGCTAATGAGATTCTGGTCGGGCGTCTCTCCTCTTTCGTCTCATCCTGCCGGCGCCCTCTGTGAGCTAAAACTATTGCTTTCATTTCTTTCTTTCGCTCCGGCCTGTTAATAGAATCTTAATTATCTGAATTGAAAATATCTTCACTTAAATTCAACACTAGAGCTGGTCAGGATCTGTATACAATTCCAGCGGTCACCTCTCATCTCAATGACACCCCTTTTCGATTAGTATTTCTTTTTCCATTGTTCTAAAAATCCCATTTCTCCAACCAAATTGACAAGGAACTCCCACACTCCGCGGACACGAAAGTAGGTCAGGTGTTCTGACCGATATCTGGTATTTTATCAATCGTCCGTCTTGATATCATGTCTTTTCCCTTTCTTTCTTTTTATTATCTCTAAACTCTATTCTTTCAAATAACAATTTCTATTGTTCGTGAATTTCGGTCAGGCGCGTTGGCCTAGATATCTCTTGACACCTGTTTTTGCTTATGACCGGGTTTTGTATTATCTATTTCTCCTTCTCTTTTTTTTTTCTTTCCCTTTTTTTTTTTTTCTTCTTCCCTTCGGATCGCCTAAATACAATTAGAGAATTATTCTCAAAACTCAATTATTCTTCGTCTAAATAACTAACAACTGGTTAATAAACCGAATAAAAATTAAATCATATTTCTATGAATATCTCTTTTTAGTCTTTCTAATAATGCAGGGTGCCACAATATCGAAGATACCTCAGTGTTCTTAAATACTATATGAAAAATAAAACTCGTCTGACGTTGTTTTACTCGAGTTAACGTCGGCTGTTACAAATATCAGAACCGTCAAAACACTAAAATATCAATTTAGATAAAAGTGTAGATGAATTGTTTTATTCAGAACACTGTATGTACATATAATAAATACTGTAATAAGTAATGGGAAGTTCTTATTTGCGGTTTATAATATGGTTATCTCGACTTACGTCGTTTTTCAACCTATATAGTTACATCTGGAACCAATTAACGACGTAAGGTGAGGTATATCTGTATTTAAGAAAAACAAAATCCTTTAACTCGAAGCAAGGGAGGAATGACACTAGTACGCAGGGTATTACATGGAGTGAAAATGAGAGGAAACACTGAGTATAGGAAGGATTGAAGAAATGACAAAGAGTAATAAGGATTAAAAATGTAAAAATAGCGATTGATGTTGCATTTACATTTTTGAATATTCTAGCAAGTAAACGGAAGGGAGCTTCAGAAGCGGGATGTCTGTGAAAACAAACTGTTGGGGTAGAAGTGGCGGTTGGATTTAGCTAATATAACTGAGCGAGTGGGACGTAGATGCCAATTTATTAGCACGCTCGGGCCAACAGTGGAAAAGTTTGTCACAAAAGTTGCCATATTACTTTTAGGTTTATGAAAAAAATCTCTAATAATTATAAATTTATAACTATACCACATCGGTATCAAAAACTGTACGATAATCATTAATGCGTTGATGAATTTAAACGAATACTTTTAATTAATCAAGCAATGCAAGTTATTAGTTAAAAATGAGATAAAAACTACGTTTTCATTGTAATCGACGCTCTCAACGCATATTACATAACGTTTATTACGGATTTTGTAAAAATCACAGTCTACCAAAATTTACAAAATTTGAAGAAACATAAAATTTCTGTGTAATCCGTACTGAGTCAGACTGGGAACATCATCAATCTTTTCGTATATATTATATCATATTACACATATATATATATATATATATATATATATATATATATATATATATATATAACAACGTATACAAAAATAGATAGCATATAAATGTAAAATCGGTCTCAATATTAACAAAGTATGACAGGAAGATAACGTAGTTTACCTGTGTCATTTCTATAAACATTTTTGTGGTACTGTGCTGATGAACTTTGCTCATTTGTACCTAGATTATACAAATTTAAGCGCAGTACTAGATGGGTAGTTACGTTTCATCATTTTACAGTTGACATTGATAGATAGATAGATATACTTTCTTCTTTCGCATTTATAATTTTAGGCCTCTTTTCCGGATTCTTGCTTTTTCAAATTGAAATCGTTATAATTTCTTTCCTTTATGCGTGTTCATATCATTTACTCTCTCCTTAATAAAGGTTTTTTTTTTTTCTACTTTCATGCTCAGTATAACCTTAGGTTTTATAATTGCTTTTGTATAATATATATATATATATATATATATATATATATATATATATATATATATATAATAAAGGCATAAACGCTAATATTCCATGGTCATAATTTATTCCATTGGAATCGTAAATACCACTAATATTATCGATATATATATATATATATATATATATATATAGTATCTGATAAAATTTTACTAACTCAAAAATTTATAATACGATGTTCACCCGCAAAATATATATTATTCTTACAATACAAAATAATATTTGGCTTTAAATAACGCACAAAGATTTGATAAGCCGTAAAACATCTATTGCCAAAACAAATGTTTTACGATGGTATTATCAGATCAGGAAAAAATTCAGTATAAATTTATAATATATATCTTTTTTTTTTCATTTTCCAAATGATTTTCCTGTAATTTATTTTCTTAATGAATGAAGTGCTTATAAAAGTTTTGCTGAATATTTTTCACTTCGACAAATAAAATAACCTGCACCAATGTCTATTTTTTTCATATGTTCACAATCAAAGACGCCGACCCGCAAGGTAAATCTGACTTTTCAATTCATAGCACAATATCCAATATTAATTAATAAATTTTTCATTTTCGTGCAATTTCGTTCTTAATGAATGCAGTACTCATACATTATTTGCAGACTATTTCTAACTTCTACAAATAAGATTATGTACAACTATGAATCTTTTTTACATTATTCGGACTATTGTCCTCATCTTTGTCGCCATATTTATCACAACATTTCGGCCGTTGTACGCTCCGCCCTTCTTCAGGTGGGTGGAATTTCGAATTGAACCCTTTATTTTGCTCACTGGAGTACACTGTTCTAGTTCCACGTGACATGTTTGATGGATCTTAGTTATTAGTTATCTCCTGCTAATTTTCCGTCTGAAAGTTTTCCACTGCCTTAACCTGGTATTGAAGCCACTCTTTGGGTCCTGTCACTGGATCTAACCAACGCCTTTATCCACTGTGCCATGTGTCCTTGAGGATATCTGGGTATGAATTTCTGGGTATTATAAACCTAATGTCTTCAGCAACCATTTTTACTAGTGCTCATATTGCAATTTTGCTGTTATCATTGCATTAGATTCCTTAAGTTTACGAATATTCCAATGGTGTTCCTTGTCTAAGATCTCAACATGATCCCACAGAGGGCGGTGATCTCCAACCACCTGAAGAAGGCCGGAGCGTACAACGGCCGAAACTTTGTGATAAATATGGCGACAAAGATGAGGACAATAGTCCGAATAATATAAATAAGGTACATAATACCTCATCTCAGAAATATAGACAAACTATGAATCTAAAATCGTATTTTTACCTGAAGGTCAACAAACATCTAGTAAGCTTCTTAAGATTACGTAACCATTCCCATAGAACATTCTAATATTTGTCATTAAAATACTCATTTGAAGAAATTGTTTGGGACCGAGAATTTTTCAGCACTACCATATTTTTTTTCTGTTAGATTGTTTGTTTGTTTTTTATTTTTTGTAGACTGTTGAAATGCGGATGGGAATTAATGGCGTAGGCTTATGTGAAAACCAGAAGGAGTAGTAAATATTATTCTGAGGGAACTTAAAAAATGTTTAGTGAAACATTTACATGAATAATGGCCTCAGTTTGATTTAATCGCTTAGTATTTTATTGCATGGAATTTTTACAAAGAGAGTATCGGAGATAAAAGAAAGAGATAAGAAAAGGACCGACCTCAAGAGGCAGCGTTTTGTTCGACGGCGGTTGTAAAGAAATCGAGCGCTTCGTAGGATTATTTGTTTAACATTTTGAATTTATCATTTCACTCTATGGGTACAAATATTCTAAAATCAGCAGAAATCTCAAAATTAATTATTAAAATAACTGAATTTAGCGTCGTAGTTCTTCGATACATAAAAAGGTTAATAGACACAAATCAAATACATTTAATTATAAGTCAGTAAACTTTACGAGAATTTTATGCCGGTGACAAAGCTTGCAGATGCTAAAGAAAAAAAAATCATTTTATTTTCTTATTTCTTTATCGACAATGTAACCTCAGAATTCTCCTACTGTTTTTGAAGTAACGGCCATTTTGATGTTTTATATTACACCTTCGCCAATATCAACTTGATCGTCTGCAATTGAATTTTATTTGAGGTTCTGGCGCCAACAAATCTGTTAAACACTACAATAATCTGGTCTAAAGAAAATGCGCGCCAGTATATAGGTTGATTGAACAAAGCAGAATGCCCATGTCCAGAATTCGATTTACTCAAGGAGGATTTTTTCTCATTTTTCAATAAACGTTTTCTTGCAAATAAATGGAAACAAATTGCGCCTATTGATTCAGGGAAACGTGATAAAATTTGTTTTGTGGACTGTATTTTCTGGGGCTTTCTCAGTGAAACTAGTCATCAGTTTTATGGTATTTAAATTTTGGTTATTTTTTTTCGACTGTACTGCGCCTACGGCGATATAATTTAAAGAAGTATTACAGGGTTGATTCTGAAATTCAATTATAGGTCAGGTACTCATAATGTATTAGGTAAACCTGTAGAATTCTGTCGAACCACATCCTTATCAACCTAGCCGTTGTCGCTAGGCTTTTTTTAACAGGTAGACTTTTACTAGCTCTAAATGTTAGGCCCGTTGCAAAGCGTTTTTTTTTAAATTCAGATTTGCCCATCTCTTAGACTAAGGGTCGTCAACACTTTGCAAAAAGCGGACCGAACAGATATGCGGTATCTGAGAGGAGGATGATGGTAGCAAATGTAATATAATAAATTGTCTTCACCTCAGAAAGCTTCGCCCAGCAGACTGCCTTAGTCTGGATGTTGAAAGAAAAATATATGTAATATTCTTTTATCGAGGTTCCCTATTTTAATACCATTTAAAATTTAAACTTTCTTCACAGCAATGTTTTCATAACAGTTTCCGAAGTGCTCGATGAAAAAGCCAGATTTATTACAACGTTTCGGCCATTGTACGCTCCGGCCTTCTTCAGGCGTTTGGAATGTCGAACTGAACCCTTTATTTCGCTCGTTGGGTTAGACTGTTCTAGTTCCACGTTCCATGTCTAATGGGAGTAAGTTATCAGCTATCTCCTGTAAATTCCCATCTCCAATTTCTTTCCCGCCATATTGAACTTACATTCTTTGGGTCCCGTCACTGGATCTAACTAACCCCTTAATCCACTGTGCCATGTGACCCTAGGACATCTGTATATGGATTTCTGGGATTTATAAACCTAATGTTTTCAGCAACCATTTTACCAGTGCTCATATTGAATTCGACAAATGAGGTTCAAGCAGATCAGTTCCTAGAAACTGACAGCCCGATACCAGCACCTGAGATTTAATTATAGTGGTGAAGGTTTTTGTGCAGAACCATCCACCCTTATACTTACATATATATATATATATATATATATATATATATATATATATATATATATATATATATATATATATATAAAGGAAGACGTTATATTAATTCCAACGAGAGAAAAGTGTGTATATTAAAAAGAAGAGAGAAACCGCAAATGATTTTGGATGTAATGTGGAGATTTTCAAAAATATTATGCTTTATTTTCCATAATGTTCGAAAGAGATCTCTACTCTTTTGTGATGACGGTCGCGAGACGAGAAACACGTGGAGCAAATGTATGGAAAATAAACCATAATATATTTTTTTTTAAATCCACATTACAACCAAAAAATTTTTGCAGTTTCTCTCTTTTTTTAATATATATATATATATATATATATATATATATATATATATATATATATATATATATATATATATATATACGTGTGTGTGTGTATTTTGGGGGTGAATATTATTCCATCACAACACAGAACTTTCATCTTTCAAAACTGAAACTAAATTTCTGAATTTAATTATAATAATTAAACTTAAATTCCACTCATTCCTTCCAGTGTCAAGTGATGTTAGGGATAACTTTCGAAGAAATTCACTTAATTTATAAGCGCAGACAATATTAATATTATTAGTTGTTAAGTTTATGGAAAATTCAGTGTATTTTAATTTAGGAGTGGCTGGGTCTTAATTTCCCTAGACAGCGTATATATCCAATATATGTTACTTACAAAGTCAGGTTAAGTTTAGGCGAGGTGTGGGTGCCTGCTAACAAACGTATCCATCCATTATTTAATAAGTCGTCTGGGTTTTCAATGACAAAAAAATGTCGTTTTTATTCATCCGCTTATTCATATTTTTATGCAGACAGATTTTCTAAAAGGGTCACTTAAATATGTGTAAGTCATATTTTTAATATTTAAAATTTATTAATTAAATGTTATTCTTACAGATTTAAAGTGCCATTCGACCCTCTAATAACTAATAGACTATACGGTATTTTACCGCAAACGTATTAGGTGGAGTAGCTCCGTATACCAACGGATTATCCATTCAATTGGGGACGCAGGCAGACATTTCTAGACAGGGAGTCCGAGCATACAGGGGAAGCAAATATACAATTGCAGCCATGTACATCCGGGCAATGCCGGCTACCTTGGCTGGTAATATTATATGAAACAAATTACTGATGGAAAATTATTCGATCAAATTCATTTTATATTCTAAAGAAATTTTTACAGTTCCTCCTCGAAGTTTCTTTATTCGCAACTCAAGCCCTTTCGATCATTGCAACATTCAAAATTGTTAATTTCTCTCGGGTCTACCTGATGAATTCGATCTTTATAGCATCGCCATGAATATTCAATTCTAATTCAAGTCATGGAATCGACGTGGTCACTGAAACATCGCCACTTTATTCTGAATAAACCATATGATTGTTAGTTTAGATGCATGCTCCGGATTTTTTTTTTACTTTCTTTAAATATCCCATAATTTCCAACATCCAACTATTTCAACGAATAGAATAAATTTTCTTGCAAAATACTCCAAGATATTGGTTCATTCATTGTTTCGTCACTAACATAATTTTTCCTGGGACCATTGGGATGGGAAAACCCACAAGTCACAATATTTCTCCCTCCATCTATATAGTACTGATTTTTATTTTATTATTTTTTTTTTCAACCATTCGAACGTTTTTCACCATATGATGATGTGGGATGTGGAAAAAAAAAAGAAAACTGATTTCTATTGTGCACAGGGTTTCACAAACTTTACTGTATAGTTTCATCTTCTTTAATAAAAAATATTGGATGTCTTTTCCAGTCGCCATGAATTTGACTTGAATTTTCATCTCTCTATCGATTTACCCTTGATGTATTTTATGCATTAATTTCTAAATAATACTTCATGACGAATTTAGTAGTAACTGAATACTTATCGTATATAGTTATCGTAGATAAGCTATTCTGTGCAATTATTAATTTTATAATAAAATCATTCACCTTTAACAATTTTAAATAATTAATAGGGATTGCGATGCAATAAAACAGCCACCAATATCCTATAAGGCAGCTTAGAGGATAAATTAGTTTCACTTTCACTTTATTATGATGCTGAATGCAAAAACTATTTTAAATCTGTAAATAAAAGAAAATACAAAATGTCTAACATACTACACTCTCACGGGGATACTCCTGCCACTTATCGAACCATAATAACATCAGACAACAGTTTAATAAGCAGCATAAAAATCATAGAGATATTAGACCTCTACCTACAAGCAATAGAAATATACCAGCAAAATCATATAGTAAAAACATATTTATGATCTTTGAAGCAATACACATAAAACAAAACAAACCATCACTAAATAAAAACTAGTATAAATTAAGGGCCCTCACTCTCAAATATTCACACACATCCATACCTCCAACACACACACACACACACACACACACATATATATATATATATATATATATATATATATATATATATATATATATATATATATATATATATATATATATATATATATATATATATATATATATATATATATATATGTATCTTTAATAGTAATAATAATTTACCAGTCGTATTCGAGAATACGCGTATATTAGGGCTGCTAGCCAATCTCTCTTTATTGACGCTTGTTCTGTGGTTTTGCACTGCAACTATGCTGAGTCGACCTTACGTGTTATCTAGTATGATAAGCAATTTGAACAAGGCCAGAAATCTCAATCCCTCGGCCACGATGTCTTGTGACTTCGGGCTGTATCTATCTATCTATCTATCTATCTATCTATCTATCTATCTATCTATCTATATATATATATATATATATATATATATGAATATATATATATATATATATATATATATATATATATATATATATATATATATATATATATATATATATATATGTATATATGTATATATATATATATTTTTTTTTCGTTTCATTTCGTTGTTGGAAGTGGTATCTGATGATCCGGCGACCTTTTAAAAGGACTCTGGTGAAATAAATTATTATAATGGTACCTTAAAGTGGTCTGTTTTTTCTTTTTTAATATTAGCCCTGAATTTACATTGAGCTCTCCGATTTCATCCTCCTTGGGATTACCCATACGGATTACCAAGTTCTTCATAACTTAAATATATATATATATATATATATATATATATATATATATATATATATATATATATGTGTGTGTGTCTGTGTGTGTGCGTGTGTGTGTGTCTCTGTGTGTGTGCGTGTGTGTTTGTGTGTGTGTGTTTGTGTGTGTGTGTGTGAAATAACAAAGTTTACGCCTCGCCTTATTCCAAACACTTTTTGCTTTCGTCCCAACGTTCATTAGTTCTAAGACACTTACCAATTTCTTCTACCGACCCTGATAATAAGTTAAAAATCTTCAAAAGATTTGACCATAACTATTGCACATTTCTTCCGAAAAGAACTTCAAAAAACTTCCTGACCGCATTTCCTACTTGTCTGTGAAGGATTATTCACAATTTAGAAAAGTCGATCATTAAATTTAATCGATGCAAAATGTCAGTTTTTTTTGGTAATATATACATGTTTTGCGTACTTAAGCTCTACCAAGAGATTCTATGTAGTACAGATGAAGAATTATTTGTTTTTAAAATTGTACGATATTTTTGTCCATATAATGAAATTATCGGTTCAAAATAGTGAACAAAAAATCCTATGAGGCGCTCGTTTTCTTCACTAACGCAGTCGACCAAAACGTCATCTCTTGAGGTCTGTCTTTTTTATTATATGCTTTTTTTTCCCTTTCAGATTTAAAAACGATACTCGCTTTGTACGAATTCCATGCAATAAAATACGAAACGATTAAATCAAACTGAAGCCATTATTCATGTAAATGTTCCACGGAAGATTTTTTAAAACTTCTCTGAGACAAGGCTTACTGTTTACTACTAATTTTTGTTTTCATCTAAAATTAAACGGTTTATTCACATCACCTTCCTCACAGTTAAAAAAATATCCAATAGAAAACAAAACATGGTGGTGCTAAAAAGTTGCCAAAAATCTGTATTTTCGTAGCCAAATATAAGAATGATCTGCTGGAATAGTTACGGAATCTAATGAAAGTAGAAGTTTGTTGTCCATCAGGCAAGTACATGGAATAAGATTCATAGTTTTAGGTAATTTTATTTGTCGAAGCGAGAAATATTCAGCACATCATTTATAAACATTTCACCAATTAAGAAAATAAATTACACGAAAATGTTTTGGAAAATAACATCGTAAAAATATTATATTTTTTTCTTCGATTGATTTATATACGGCTTACGTACCGCTACCGACACTTGAGTTTGAACATAGATCGTGAGTGAGCAAACACAGTTGATCCCCTTACTAAATTAAGCGGATTCCGTGACATTAGAGGAAACGCATATATAGGAAGTCGCGTGATGTCTAGATTGATCGTCATTTCTAGTCTATCTTCTATTATTCTTCGAATAAGCATTTTCTACAACAGCAACCGGTATCAAGCAACGTAAGATACAACCCGATATTAAAATCTCAAAAATATAGAGTAAATTCTTGCCTAATGTAACCGATTACTACTAACCACTAATTTCTTAATTTTATCTTTACCCACCCTTTCTGTCTCACCTCCCCTCGCCATTAGTAATCTAATGTATTTCTTCATTTTAGAAGGAGATTTCGTTCGGATGAGATTAACATTTCGGTGTTCATGAAATAAAAACTATAAACGAAATAGATAATTAAACTGTCAGTCTTCTGATTTTCATTATAATGCTCTGTAGTCTACATTGAGCTCTCCCTTGATTTATATACTCCTCGGAATTATACCCTTTCAGTCACAAATTTGTAAAACCTAAAATTATATAATTATATATATCTATAGATATAATTTTATTTAATATATATATATATATATATATATATATATATATAATTTACTTTTATATATATATATATATATATATATATATATATATATATATATTAATTTTACTTATTGAACAATTGCAAACCCTCTATATCTCCTTTATTCAACCAGTTCGAAGTCCTGACCTCCTTTACCGACAAAACTGAATGCTTTGCTCGGAAATTTTCATTCAACTCGACGTTCGATTCTTCCGGTGTACCCATACCCGACTTCCCTCTTAGAACTGAGGCCATATTGAGTGGGTTAAACATAACCCCATCTTTGGTACTGGGCGTTATCTCCAATTTAGATCCCAACAAAGCTAGTGGTGGAGACGGGATACCAGCCATTGTCTTGAAGAAATGCGCGCCTGAACTGGCGCCCGCCCTTTCTAAACTATACAACTACTGCCTCAAGGAATCTTGTTTTCCTGACTGCTGGAAGTCCTCTTCGATCGTTCCTGTCTTCAAGAACTCCGGCGACCCCTCTAACCCTTCCAACTACCGTCCTATCAGTCTCCTTCCCCTCTTTGGCAAAGTATTCGAAGCCCTAATCAATACCGAGGTGGTTAACCACCTCACATCTCATAATCTGCTCTCAGACAAGCAATATGGTTTCCGCTTTGGCCTATCTACAGCTGATGTGCTTACGGCCATCAATGAAACAGTCTACCGAGCTCTTCAAAATAACGGGAAAGCCCGTCCCGTGGCACTAGACATCTCCAAAGCATTTGATAGGGTTTGGCATGCCGGCCTTCTTCGCAAGCTCCAGGGTTATGGCATTACGGGACGATTACATAACCTAATACAATCATTCCTGTCAAACCGTGAATTGAAGGTCGTTCTCAACGGATTCTCCTCCAGTTCCTATCTCACGAACGCGGATATGCAATGTGGTTGGCCCTGCCCTGGCGTCTCGTCTACAGTCACTTTCTCACAGACGCACCGTTGCCTCCCTCTGTCTGTTCTACAAATACTTTCATGGAAATTGCTCCGAGGAGCTACATTCGCTGGTTCCCAGACGTCATGAGTTCCAGCGCCCAACGAGGCTGGCATCCGGCTCTCACCCCTTCACTGTCGAAACTCCTAAATGTAGCCGTCTCTTCTACTCCAATAGCTTCATGTCTCGCACCTCTCGCCTGTGGAACTCCCTTCCCTTCTCCTGTTTCCCTGTGAGCTATAATCACCAGCTATTCAAATGTAATGTCAATCGATATCTCCAGTTGCCTTGATCTATCCACTATCCCTTCTCCTCATCCGATCTTGCTCCAAATTTTCTGTAACCCCTTGCGTCCTAGTGGCCTCCCGCCTTGCTTGGGATGAAATGCTTAAAATATATATATATATATATATATATATATATATATATATATAACTGGTCCTATATATATATATATATATATATATATATATATATATATATATATATATATATATATATATATATATATATATATATATATATATATTCTATATATATATATATATATATATATATATATATATATATATATATATATAATAGTAAAAAAAAACAATACTCTGTTGGTGTGGACAACAGAAACTTTGGCAGAAGTCTTATCCACTTAAAAAATGTCTTGAGCTAGGAAAGATAAAAGAAAGACTAAAGTAAAGTGCTTAACGGGCATATCTAGATAGAGCAAAAAACGCTTCCCAACGAGTCCTTATTCGATTGTCACGCCCCACACATACGAACACATACATACACACATATATATATATATATATATATATATTTCATTGCATAAAATTTGTCATATATTTGCAAACTCTGTATATTTGATACCAAGTGTCTTTTCCTATAAACATGCCAAATCTTTCTTTTTCTCTCCCTCCGGTTTGCGTAGTAGAATGTATTTCATATTAATGAAGATTATGACTGACCTTATTTGTATTTAACGACTGAATATATTATATCAATTTACATATCTCTGATAATATCATATTTCTCACCATATTCGATACTACTGTCAAGATTTCATTTGCATAGACTTTAAATTTTCCTCCTCACAATTCTTTACTCTTATCATGAATTAAATTTTCGCTATCATTTTTATTATTTATTCATTTTTTTGCATTTTAGTTTTAAATAACTGTAATTTCCCTTTGAATGTTTATTAGTTGCTTTACAATTTTTTCATTTATTCTTGAAATAACGGTTTATAATTTAACTTGTCTATTTTTCTGATACTTTCAACTGGCTCGCTGCGAATGTTGAACGATTTCAACAAATATGAAGAGATTCGAGGTGATGGAGATGTGGTTCTACAGAAGGATGCTAGTGATAGCATGAACCGAGCGTGTGACCAACGTTGATGTCTTGGAGAGGATGAAATCAGGGAGGAGACTTATATTTAACATCAAGAAGACGCAGCTGAAGTTTCTGGGACACGCAATGAGGAAGGAGGTCCTGGAGAATCTGATACTCACAGGTCGAATAGAAGGAAAGAGAGACAAGTTTAAACTACGCATGACATACCAGGCAGCCTTAAGCAAGTGAATGAGAGAACGTGGTCTGGGGGAGGTAACAGAGCGAAGAAATTTGCTGAGAGCTGCAAAGGATAGAGGGAGGCGGAGAGTTGTGATCGCCTCCGCCCTGAAAGGATATAGTACAAAAAAAAAAAAAAAGAAAAAAAAGAATGTAGTTTCTGTTTTCCCCCCACAATGAAATATCACCATAATTATAAAATATATAGATTCCTAAAATGCCGATCTTCTAGAATGTTTATGTATGAATGTATTGCAGTCGCCTTCTCAAGCACATTTCTGTTTGTTTATATCAATAGCGCCAGTCTTTGGTCTATGCTATGCTGGACAGAGCTTAGTTCCACATCATTCGAGAGATCGTATAATGTGGAGACGTCAACAATATGTTGACCCGACAGGCTCTCCCAAACGATGACTTCATGCTAGTAGAAAAACTGGTGACGTTTAATCACTTTCGTCCATTTAAGTTTACTCATTCTTCATATATTTCCAAGCGGCTCTGCATGTCGGAATCATCCGGCCCGGCCAATGTATATTTAAAAAAAAAAAGTAAAGGAATCTATGATAACGTGCGTCGAAAGCGGTTGTAAGATTAATTTACTAAGCGTAGTTTAGTTATGACAGCCCCGAAATTATAAGTTATCAAGTAAGGATCGAACTCGCTACTCAGTCGTAAATTATCTAGCGAGATGATCTTCCTGACCATTACCCATGTCAAAGTGCTCCTCTGAATCACCTATTATGATCGGAATTATAACGTCCTTACAACTTATCACACGCACCATTTGGTCGCATATCTGTCTATCTTCTGCTTTTAACATATGTATAACATAAACGCAAGAAATTAATGAACCTGGAAGTGTATATGTCAAGTGGTAATTGTTCTCACCCTGGTAAAAGCCTGTCTTTCTAATTTTCACAGGAAACTGTCTGATTGGCATGATTTACACAACACAGTATCTATTCTTAATTTGGCCTCTTACTAGATTATGAATGATAAATGTCCATTAACTTCTCCCCTCCTTTTCACGCTTTCACTTTTCTACTCTCATTTAAACAAATGTCAGTGATCATATACAGTATTGCCGAGATAATGCATTATTTGACGAAATTTTCATATTACGATTGGCCGCTCTTTAGGCTTTCATCACCTTTTACCAATTTTTTTCTACCGTCGTTTTTGACCCAATCCCATAATATTAGGTGTTTACCACAAAATCCTCCCCTCTTTGTGATGTCGCCACCGCCACTGGTATTCCTTCATAATTTCTTGTATTAGAATTTAACTCAATTTTGCATTCATCACGGGAGATTATTTTTGCTACTTTCTAGCATCCTCTGTTAGTAGTTCTTTTGACTATTTCGATTTTTTATCCCCACGTGTATTTTTTCCTTTTTTTTGCTAATAGTTTTTCTTTTGTTTCCATACGCCCGTTCAAGTTGTTTTTGTTTTTCTTACTACTCTGCTTACTGTTTAAACTGATACCTCACTGTTGATACAGCTTTCGCAACTGTTGAGATTTTCACAGGATTTCATTCATCTCTATTGTCTAAAATTTGGGCTCTTTGTTTTTTATTGCTCTTCAAAAACTTCCAGCAGGCGCAAACACATTTGAATAATTTTAAGTTTGTTTTTTTTCAGAAAGATTCTTAATTTGGCCTCTTGTTAGACTGTTAATAATAAATGTATGTTAGTTGCCGCCCCACTTTTTACATTTTTACATTTTTACTTTCATTTTTAACAAATGTCTTTGTACAGTATTAATAAGAATGTTCCTCATTTGACGAACTTTTCAGATTAGTATTGTCTTCAGCATTGTTAGCAAACAGGTCAGTTTGTTTTTCAAGTACCTTATTAGCCTCGCAAATGTTACAGGCTTATTTCTTACTTGGAATTCAAAAAGAATAATTATTTAGTATTTAGAAGATGTGAAGTGCTATATTGCCTAAGAGTTGTTTTTTTTTTAACAGATTTAATGCTGTAGATGAAATAACTTTATACCGCAGAGATAAGTTTCTTATTGACCAATGTTAAGAATGCCTTAAACAAAACATGTGAGCAATGAGCAAGTTTTAAGAAACTTAAATAATTTTATTATTGAGTATAAAATAATATTTGTTTTCTTTCCAGCCATAAAGTTACTAACAAATAAAGTTCATGCGAGAAATGTTAGTTTTACAACACAAATGCAATTAATTGTGTTAGGATAAGGTGAAAAGTAGGTGTAACATTATCATAAGAAAACCGTGGATTTATGTGTGTGTGTGTTATCTGTGTGTGTGTGTGTGTGTGTGTGTGTATGTGTGTGTGTGTGTGATGTAAATTTAGCAGTCGTGTAAGCTGCTCAGACGATGATGATAAGCGATAAAACATCTTTTTTAATTATACTTTTTTATTTTACGCTTGGATAATTTAATAAATGGTTTATGAAAATAATTTCAATGCGAGAAATAATTTACAAGAAGTACTTATTGCACAAAAATGTTTCTGGAGCTTGCGATAATTTGAGAATTCCTTATTGTTTACATACCCGGTCAAAGTTATACAGAAGAGTAGTTTATTAATTTACATTACGCTATTTATTAGAAAAAATCGGATCATAGGAAGTTAGATTTATTAAACGCAGACATTTTATCTTTTAAATACATAGATTTTCTAATATTTAATATCGATATTTAGGAGGGAAGGAATGTTAATTCTTTTTCTAGAAGTGAGCCTTCATATTCTAGCATACTACATGAAGGGTAAATTCGCTAATTGGTTAAAAATACTAATGTGGAAATTTGAATTTGACGTTCGTGTGATCATACAGAATTGAAATACTTCTTAATCTATTTTTTTCTACAATATATAATTGGGTTCTAGAGTTTTAAAGTTTTCAATATGAAGGAAACGAAAGCGATTCAACTGCGTGGAATTATCATTGCGCGTCTGAGCAGTTGAAGCTCGAACTGGTTGAATTGAAGAAAATATTGAAATAATGAAAGAGTAGTAATAACTTTTGGACGGAACGTCTGTGGAACACAGGCAGCAAAATTAAAAGGTATCCTCCCTCAAATATCTTCAGCACATATGTGGCATCAATACTTCATTTCTGGCTTAATCTTACTCTTGTGATGAGAGAAGATGACAAAAAGGTTCCGGGTACTTCTTGTGGGACAGGGGGAGACGATTATTCTTCCAGCAGCGTCATCAATGGACGGTATGTATGAGTTCTACTTGATGTCTTGTGTAAACTAGCATCCCAATAAACAAGAGCCCTAATGTTATTTTATCAGCGTCTACGAATTTGGAATACCTAAAACGATTACATAGAAAAGAAAATCGTAAAATCCGCCATTAAAAATAATGTAATTACCAGAATTAAATGCAATTAGAGGGATAATAAATATTTCTTGGAATGTGCAATATTTTGTATTACTGTTCGTAACATATATGCCTGATTAAAACGTTCCCATAATTCAGGCGAAGTGTTAAATTTTTTCCAACTTAGTTTCATGAACATTGTCGAAAACCGAATAGCATAATTAATAACACATACACAAAACCTAATCATTTACAGTTATATCGATTTTTTTCAATAAATCCTTAGAAATTCTCAGTGTGCTTGACTAAATAATCCCAATATGACAATAATGATTTTGTAACGCATTTCATAGATAAGTTTCTCACCATTGTTCAGAATTCCCATGGTAACTGTGATAAATCATTCAAAATTTAAATTGGGTCTACGCTTGGCTATTGTGGATTGTATATTGAGTTACGATCTTACAATGGCTTCCAAGCTCGCTTTTTAATGAATGATCGTGTTTATTTTGGAAGTTGACTCATAATGTATCGCTCAGAATATTCTTGTAGTGGTCGTGCTTCCTACTAAAAGCTTAAAAATGAGATTCTGAACTTTTCTTAAACCAAAGGTTTGTTGCTGTTAAATATGAGCATACGCAACGCAATGATTCAAAATAAATATATTTCGCGAAAAATGATTTGACATTTTCGTTGTGCACAGTGGAGTAATGGGTAGCGGTTCGGACTGAGGAATCGGAGACGCGAGTTCGAATTCCAGTAGAATCCATTACATTCACTTACGTGCTAATACCACTGGGAAAAATATGAAGCATCTTCTTCTTCTCTCCACAGATACGAGTAAGTAGCAGGACAGACCGAGTTGAATGGCAAGTGGTCTACCGCAGAAAAAAATGGCGACCTACTGCGGGAATAAAATCTGCCTCGTCAGTCATGTATCGACTGATACATGATCGCCTAAGCGTGTGTCACGCATGGCACATAACTGAGAGACATCTAAAGTGTTTGAGAATCAACGAATATATAATTCACAGTTGGTTTTTAAAATTGCATTCTTATTGCATGTCATATATTTATATGATATTTTCATTTGTTGTTCTGCTGTTGGAGATTAACATATATAATACTGCTCTGGATTTAATAATTTGGTCGTTTAAAAAAGTTCATGAAACATACTGTTTGCGATATTCACTATAAAAAGTCAGGAGGATGTAGCAGATAAAAAGATTATAAAGTAGCAAATAAGATCAGTGGATATATCAGAAGAGAAATGAACAATTAACGATAATTCCTCGTATCTTTCTTTTCTGTTTATTTTTTTTCTGTATATCGCGCTTCGGTTCTTTCAAATAATACAGATTTGTTTTTTTTTCTGAATGTTTACAATGATAAATTCAACGGGATATTTCCCGATGATATCAAGATTATCAGTGGGGACAGCTGTATCTGTTCATCATCTGGCAAAACATTATTTTCAGGAAGAAGTAAATTTCAGAGATTCAATCCGTGTGTGCCTCCAAATACTGAACACACAATTTATTCCTACCTTCATAAATTAACGAACGTTTTCTTTGCGAATATTTCGCGCAGTTTGCACAAATAGCATCGGGAAATAGTAAGAAGATTCGAGAGTACCACTTGTAAGGAAGATTGTATCCAGATAAAGGCAACAAATATAATAGCCTTGCCAAGGAGCTACTAAATATTCACAGAATATGAAAATGATGGTAGTGCCCATAATTAAAAGAGCGCTTGAAACTGTGACAAACTGTATTAATTATAGATACGAAGAAGAGTTTAGAGTTTCCCACCGCAACATGACTTAGATGTCAAAAGGCAAAGAGCGAAAACAACATAAATTTCAGGGTTTCTGTCTTACAATTCTCAGTCATGATAACACGAAATCCATTTTAAATATACAATATTTTTCATAAGTTCGTCCCAAATAAGACGACTATTCCACTAAGGCCGAAGGGATTACTCGGAGTGAAAGAGAATGAAAAGATTTTAGAAGGATTTAGAAACGTGGTCCTAAATAGGGAACACTGGATAGACCTATATCCATATTTAAAAGAACGGGGAAGTGTGTGAACCAGACAAACCTGCCTACTTCTATATTGGGGGAAAATAATAAAGAATCAGTAAATACAATTTCAGAGTTCAGACCGAGATTTCACAAGTATAGAGTTGAAGTAGACTTTAGAAGATAGCGGAAATCCATATGCACGGAAAATACACGAATAATAATAAAAATATTTAAAATAAGAAAGGGAAACGAATTTATTCATTGCAGTGAAATGATCCTTGAGTCTCCCTTACTCTTCGCCAACAAATGAGGGATTCGGTTTCGTCTTAAGAAAGCAAACGTTGGAACGTATCTTAAAATATGCATCTATCTCAACTAAATGTCTGGGTTTCGAATTCATAAGGTACACAGTCTATAATTATTTGGGCGGGATTGACGCACTTAAATTGATATGTCTAGATGATAATGCCTTTACGTGCAACCGTGATAAGTTTATTCTTTTGTCGATTGTGTTAGAATTGCTACTGACAGTATATCCAATTCTTAGCTTGGAATAATATGATTGAGCGATGTCTCTAGCACAAGGCAGTGGTTGGTTAAAGTACAGTGTAACCCGAATATAAGAGACCCGGATATAAGAGAAACCCGGATATAAGAGATATTTTCTCTGGACCCAAGCCTGTGTTAATGTATATAAAATCGACCAAACCTGGATATAAGAGAAACCTGGATATAAGAGACTTCTTCTCCGGTCCCGACAACTCTCTTATATCCGGGTTACACCGTAGTTGCTCCAGAAGAAAACAGGAAAAAGAAATATCTAATGTTTAAAAATCAATCTTTAAAAATGAAAAATATTTTTGAAAAATTTATTTTAGTTTTAATTTCAAGCTAGCAGATTAAATATAATATTTCCAATAAGCAAAATACTTTGTTACATTTAAAAAAAAAAAATTAACCTGACTGGAAAGCTTTGAAACGAGCACGGGGAAATAAATATTTATTCTCTCATTTAGGTCTCTCCGGATCGGGGCGTAGTTATATCCATGATAAAACAACACTGATATTTCAAGGAAGTAGCGGAATAGCTGAATGGAAAATGATGAAAGCATGCTTGGTTCTCAGAGACTTTTATATATATGACATAAACAAAAAAAAAAACATCTATAAACATATATACACATGTTCCACGCGGAGAACTTTATATTACCTATGTCTACATAGCAAAGCAGAAGATAGATATTGGAAGATATCCTGACCTGGAGAAGACTCCAGTTTTAAACAGGTCGCATTCATATATGTCCCAAATGGGAAACGGCATCATGTGCTTGTAAGTTGGGAGGCATATTTCGCCTCAGCCTGGGCCGAAATTCCATTCTTCTATGTCCCAGTAGGAAACTGCATAAAGTGCTTGTAAGCTGGAGAGGCATATTTAGTTTCAGCCTTGTCCAAAATCTCATTCATCTGTGTCCCAATAGGAAATGGCATCATGTGCTTGTAACATGGAGGGACATATTTAGTCTCAGCCTGGTCTAAAGTTTCATTCATCTATGTCCCAAATGGGAAACGACATCATGTGCTTGTTAGCTGCAGAGGCACATTTAGCCTATGCCTAGGCCAAAGGCCCAGTCTAGAAGAAGTCAATTTTCTTGTTTGTCCCATATTCACCAACTGAAAATCGATTCCCGCTATGAGGTCACTCTATGGAGTGACGTCACGAAGTTATCGTCATGTGACCGCGACATTTATATTCCACTAAAGGGATATGTATCCCTACAGATTTTGTTTTAATAAAATAGCTGATTAGGGAACTTTTTTTAGTTGTCTTTTATCACAATGTAATTCTCTTTATTTGAAAATCTTCCCAAAATAAAATATTTTTCAGAAACGTTATTTGAATAATATTTGCTGTTTTTAAATACAATTAATTAGATTTGAAAAACGCAATATTTACTTTATGTTTAAATTATTGCAGAAAAGAAGTCGATGACATGTCTATAGAACTTAATTGAAGAAAATAACGTGAGCGACATTTTTTATGTAATTTTTGAGTACTCAGTAATCTAAAAAATATTCACGGTAACCTAATGTCTTATGGAAGTATAGAAATTTTAGCTTAAAATTTACTTTTTGATCTTATTTGCTGATAATTTCGTCTATTGTCGTACGTACTTACAAAAAACGGCACTTTTATAAACTAATAAAAAAGTAAAACATATTTTTAAAATATTGATATTTGATGATTTGTATTAAACTTTTTAATTTATGATAAGTAAATATAGTTTTCACTTAATAATATCATCAAAGTTGTTGAAAATAATATAGAAAGTTAAAAGATTTAAACTTAATAGATTTTTCTAATTAAAATTAAAAAAATGAAAACAGCTCTTATGAAAATTCATTATACAACGAATTTTTTCTGAACAAAATAGTCTCTTTAATATATTTTATTTATAAACGCAATTAAAAAGTTTTTCAAATTACTTAATTTCATAGTTTTCTTGCATTTTTTATATTACGATACTGAGCAGATTTTTGGTTAATGGTATTTCAGTTTGACAAAAGAAAACTGATAGTTTACGTTCTAAAATATACGTACTTTTAACTAATTGTAATTTTTAGAACTTTTATAAAATTAAATGGGAGCAACAGATGTAAAAAAACTAACAAGATATTCTAAAAACACATATTTCAAAAATAATTTCATTCATCTGTGAATAATTCCTGAAAATTTCATGAAAAAAGACATTTACTTGATTTTTGCAAGAATTTCGAATACAATGTTTTCTATCACAAAAAGACGCTAAATCTATCATAATAATCTTTGGACAATCGCTGAAGTAAAAACAAAATATGATTTTTAAACATCCTGAACCTGTTAGAAATGATTAAAACTTTAATAAAATAATAAAAAATAATTTGGTCTTTCCTCTTAATAATAACATATTTTGACGATAGAAATTTGTTTTTATAGTTTTTTTCTTGTTTCATAATGGTATGGTCTTTTGTAGAACATTCTTGGAGTTACCTAGTTAAAAAGATACCTGGAAATTGTCAGAATAACGGTTTATAGTAGAACTCTTGTTGGGATATAATATCGTATGGTCACGGCTGCTTAAATTTGAACCTGGACAGACAAGGTAATAATTTAGTCAACATTTTATTAAAGCTTTTTTTGTCCTCAATATTAAGACCAGAGATAAACCTGTTCCGTGCTATCGCTTTTAGCAATTTGCCAAAATCGGTAGAATGCCTTTCCGAGTGAAAGCCGGTTACTTTTTAACAAGCCGGGATAGACGTTATCTGATCGAAGAGCGAACATCTTTTAGGAGAGATATAGTGATTCTTGACGCACCAGCTAAATGCTTTGCTTCTTTTATGGTCTCATGAGCGACGATCAAGTGGATCGATTTCTGTAATGTGCGTGCATTTGTTACTGAACATATAACATGGAGAGCTTAGAATATTCAGTCTATATTTTCGTTGTTTATTTTTATTCTCTTCCTTTGTTTTTCTGTCAAGCATTGTTCGATGACATTGACAAGACGTATTTGTCAATATAATGACCGCCGTATATGGAACTGAATTTATTATACAGGCTTTTATCCCAAAGTAGATAAAGTCATTTCTATTGTTATTCGAAAATGTGCAAACTGATCCTATTTAACTGGCTACCAATATTTACACATCACGCACATTTCTCTCTCCATCCCCGAATACATGCATACACTACAGTTCAAAAGTTTGAAATGACAACCGGCTGATATATATATATATATATATATATATATATATATATATATATATATATATATATATATATATATATGATTGGTGTATACGGAATAAATTCCAACAACCAACAATTAGTATTCTTAAAAGTGTGTTCAATACAGAGTAGAACGAATATAATTTTTATTTAAAATTATAACATAAATATGATATAAAATCTCTATAAAATAGTCATTTTGTTCCAACACCACTGGTGTCTTATCAAGTGATGATGTTGAATGTAGATTGTAGAATAAAGGTTTTAAAAGGTTCAAATATACACACACAGACATACACACCCCCCCCTATATATATATATATATATATATATATATATATATATATATATATATATATATATATTATTATATATCATACTTATTATATAACCCAGGTTGTGTGTGTGTGTGTGTGTCTGTCTGTCTGTCTGTTCGTTTATATATATTGGATATGATTTTCTACACAACCGATTTCAACAAAACTTCACAGGACTACGTAAAATTACCTTGCGGTGGTTCAGACAGCGCCCCAAAACACAATTGTTTTTGCACGAAATAAATTTGAAAACACGATTAAGAGGCATTACTGTCGCGAGAATGAAAGGGGGACAACTCATATCGAGTTATACTTATTATAAAACCCAGGTTAACGCTTGAAAATAATTTTTTTTTTTAGTTTGGGTTTGACCAATTCGTAAAAAAAAACAAAAAAAAAAAAATTAACACATTCGTGTCCGTCAACCTTCAACAATAATCTTTGTCAATTTTATTTTTCAGTCTTTATGATGGTCGATACTTGATCTATCTCTTACTGTTACATCCCTGGGCAACGCCGGGCTCTACTGCTAGTATATATATATATATATATATATATATATATATATATATATATATATATATATATATATATATACATACTCAGAGAAAATAGCATTTTTTTATTATTTACCAATTAAGAGACTACGGGACTTTTGTTTCAATTCAACCCAAAATAATTTAAAGTTAGTTATCGCAAATATTAATTCACCACGAGTAATTATAAATTTTAAATCAAAACTTCTTTGTTTTTTATTAAATTTTTGACACACTTTTGAAATTATAAATTTTTAATCATTTTGAAAGCATAAATTTTAAATCATTTTGAAATTATAAATTTTAAATCAAAGTTTATTTAGCTTGTCTCGTAATAACTGATGTTACCCAGTCCTCGAAGTCAAAGCATTTCCAAGTTGAAATGCATTTTCGCAGCCTTGTGACTGATGAATTACATTCCACTCCACTGTCCTTTTCCCAGAGATGAATGTGTTAACAGCGTCTCGCAACATTATCTCTATTACGATGTCAATTTTTTCCTTTGATTTAATTTCTTTATTTACAGAAATTCCACGCCCGCAGCATCAAGCTATTCTCATTCCCTTCATATACTCTGCCAAGGAAGTAATTCATCTGAGACATCATTTTCGCCAGAATTCTCCTTTTGCAGATCCCAGTGACGAAGCGATGCTTCTCCGATCATTACGTTAAGTTCATCAACTCGAGGTTCAACCGATATGTTCCTAAAATATCCTCATAATAAGCACCTCTCTTTCTTCCTTGCCTCTCTTTCCTCCGGAACAACAATCTCATTGAGCAGTACGTTATCTTGAGTGGCTCATGGACCTTCTATTGGATGAAAAATACCAAAATAATTTAATCGAATTTTTTTATCTTGATCTCAATCTACAAATCAAAAATCAACATAGCAATATTATACAAACGTCACAATGTCGTGCTCTATAATTCAAGTTGATATTTTTTCATTTTGTTTCATTATATTAAAAGGGTGCGAGTGCTATTTGAGGACATTTTTACTATGTTAAATAAACAGCAATATCTTAGCAAACAATATATATATTTAATTCAATTTGACATAAGTATCCTTCATTATACTTCTTTATCTAATTATTCTATGAAACCACCTTAGGCATCAATGACTGCTTCTATTCGGGCTCGAAACCTTCCGCAAACTGCATTTAAGTGGTCCCTATTCACTTTGGGCATCACCTGGACAATGTTGACCTTCAGTGCAGCTATGGTACTATGAGAATGTCGAATGGTCTCCCTTTCAACGACGCTCCACATGTTATAGTCCATAGTACTTAAATCTGGCAAGTTTAGTGACCACATGTTGGGGATCACATGATCGTAAAAATTCATTGATAACCAATCCTGGGTTACAATGTCTTTGTGAGAAGATGCAGAGTCTTGTTGAAAGACATATAGCCTCCCATTGCATACTTTATTCATCCAGGACTTGACAACATTATTTAGAACATTAATATATCCAGCATAATTGACCCTAAGACCTTGTGGGAAAATATAAGGTGGCATGACATGACCTTCACTGCTCACAATTCCTAAATCGATCAAAGTAGCCGAATATTTGGTGTGCATCACCCTGGGTTCTTCAGAAGGAGATGCACATAGCCATCTGTCATTCCGTCTGTTTGTTTTCTGATCTTGGTCAAAGTTTTTTCGTCAAAACCAAACCATGACATGTTCGTGGGGATTTTTCACTTTGTTAAGCAACCGTTTTGAACGCATGAGACGGTTTTTATGTTTCTTCGCCGATATTAATTGGCCTTTCCCCATTACATATGTCTTATATCGAATGTCCTGATGTACCACGGTTCTGATAGTCGACTTTGATACCTGGAGTTCTTTCGCTATGAACATCATTGTGTTAACCATGTTTGCCGTAGTCTCTGAATATAGAATCCAGTGACGTCTGTAATGTTCAATATCAGAGGTTGGCAGTGAAGATATTTTGAGAGAAAAAAAAACAAAATGGCTGCCTTTATACACGTCGGATTGAATATTTTGAGCTTTCTGATTGCTTAACCCTTCTCTTGGTGGACTATAAAATGAGTCAGCTCATTTTGGTTGGCTCATGAGTACATAGATCTATCCCAAAAACTGTAACACCCCCTCATTTTGGGGTATATTATGGAATTTTCTTTCAAAATATTAGTAAAGTCAATATTCATATGGAACAAATAGCTTAGTATTCAGAAATTTTTTTTTTTTTTTTTTTTACATTCATAAAATAATAATTTCTTTTTTTTAGTATTCATAGTTTGATAGGTTTGAGGGACTGGTTTTCTGAATTTTTTAAATGACGTTCTCAGTTGCATTACGTTATTGCCTTGATTTGGTGGGGTACACATTTTTTCAGTGTCTTCATAACTACGTAACGCAATTTTAAACTCAGTGAAGGTTTTTTTTTTTATCTTTTGAGTTATGGCTGTCGTGAATGGTTTGAATGTCGGTGTTAATCCCTTTAAAACCATGGCTATTAGCAGCCTATCTGAGATAGTCTCACCTACCATTTTTAAGGCATTTGTGACATTCTCAGCTCGTATAATATAATCTGTAACAGATTCATTTTCTCTTCTCCTTAACGCGGTTAGTTCAGTATATACAGCAATAATTTTAGGTTTAACTTTTGACAAGTAATGTTCTCGCAATATTCGTAGGGCTCGACGTCCGCTGTCCTTCGTTTCTCTCATTATTAAAGACAAACTCCTCTCATCCAGGCATTGTATTAATTCGGCGAACACGGTCGCATTTCTTTCCACAAAATTATCATCTTCATTCTGGTCATCTTAGCAAAGAATGATGTCATGAAATTTTTGTATTCTAAGGTAGCCTAAGTACTTCGTTTCCCACAGTTTGTACTTGGTTTCATCTCCGTCAAAATACAGTCGTAGTGTGGGCTCATAACCAATGTTAACCATGTTTGAATACAGAATCCAGTGAAGTCCGTAATGTGTTCAATATCAGAGGTTGGCAGTGAAGATATTTTGGGAGAAAGAACAAAATGACTGCCTTTATACACGTCGTATTGAATATTTTGAGCTTTCTAATTGGTTAACCCTTCTCTTGGTGGACTATAAAATGAGTCAGCTCATTTTGGTTGGCTCACTAGTACATAGATATATCCAAAAAACTGTAACACATTGACCTTCCGGGGATCTAATTGATGATGTTTTGAACATTCCGTATAAATTCTGGTGTTCTCACGGTATCAGAGCGTTGTGAATGCTTTTTTTTATTTCTGTTTGCTACAGGGAAAAAATCGCCATTACATCCCTCTAGCTCCAACCAAACCTTATAAACAAATGATCTGGCAACATGTAAAAAGTTACTGTTTTTTTAAATCACTTTGTGTGCAGCTAAAGCAACAATGATAGCATGTCTTTTCAGTTCTTGGGTTAACAACTTACTCTGGCTTGGTTATCTGAAATACAAAAATAGAAATAATATTATATTATAAATGATTTGAGAGTGTAGTGAACGTAAAACAATATGAATTGTGGGCATAGCGAATTAATAGGGGAAATTCGAGACACGATTAAAATAGATTTTAATCGTAAATAAATTGACGATTAAAAACACATCATAAAAGACTCCAGATAGAGTTTAAAAAAGATAGATTTATTCCACTAAAGAAACACAGGGAACGAATAAACTGATACTTCTGCTTACATTTACTGGGCTGATGAATTTAGATATACACAGCCTCGAGAACTCGGGGGGGGGGCGGTGAAAAGAGCAATCTCTGTCTAATATAATGTGCCATGTATTCGTTTGTTTGTGTGTGTGTGTTTGTTTGTGTATGTGTGTGTGCGCACACACACACGCACACACAAACAAACAAATACACACACACACACAGACATATATATATATATATATATATATATATATATATTGTTCCCGATTACAATGGCTGTTATAACATCTGTCCACATTCATAGACAAATCACATAGATGAATTCTGGGATATTTCGTTGCCAATAAAAATGTATATTACCCATTCTTACCGACACATGTTTTCTTTCTAGCCTTGAAGTCAGAAGGCTATAACACCTTGACTGTACACCTTTTACGTGTGAACACTAATTTTATTTTGTGACCTTTTTATTTGTTACTTTCTTATAACTGTTTTTTCTTGCCCTGCGTTGTCTTGCCTTGAATTATATTTTCTTGCCTGTTATTATTTTGCTCTGTTCTTCCTCTCCTTTTTATTATTGAGAATGATACATTTAATAAGGCCAGCTTTTTCTACTCATGTCACCAAGAAATGCAATATAACTACTAAGACGCAAGGAATAACTGAATGTGAAATGATATGAGAAAATAAAAATATTAATACGACAGAAGATAACGATATTGGATTTATTGGATTTATATTTCTGAAGATCAAAATTGGAAAGTAAGTAGGTGGAATATACAGTGTATCCATTAATTATAAATTAAAAAAAAATATATATTACGAAGGCAATTGATGAAATATCTCAATCAGATTTTTTCTCTATATGAAGTAGTTATCAAAGTTTTTAATCACATTGAATATGTTTAATTCAGGTATTCTGTTGTTAAATGAACCCCTAACATTTCCAGACCAGTGGATTGGAAGGGATGACCCAGTTCTCTGACCACCTTGTTCGACAGGTTTCTCTCCCCTGCATTTCTCACTCTAGGGTTATGTTAAAGATATAGGGTATCGAACAAAGAAACAGAATATCACTGATCTACAGCAAAAGATCACTGATGCCGCTGTCATCATTAATGAGGCTATGCTAACCTTGCAAGAATTCGACTACCGTCTTGGTGTGCTTCGTACAACTAATGGTGACCATATAAACGTGTACTAAATTAGTTAAAACAACTTCAATATCTACTCATTTTGTAAAGATTTCCATATATTTGTCTTTTCGTTTGCTTTTATAAATATTTTTATTTTAAGGAGGCATTATTGACGCCCTGAATTTCCACAAGCGAGAACCGTGAGAGAAGAAGCTGCCACCACAAAACTTACAAATTCTGCAGAATAGTTTGTATAACTATGCACCAAAAATAGACAAAATATCTCAAGGAATAAAAGGAACATATCCCGTCCCCCCTGTTAGTCATCGTTTTTTTTGTTTTTGTTTTTTTTTTTTGCTTTTATCAGGTACGCAGCGATATATTGAAATAATAATGCTGAATATATATTTTGGTCTTTTCGTTATAGTTCAACGTTAATGTTATTTTTAAAACAACATTTGTGTAGTCTTGCTGTAACTGACAACAAGCATATATATATATATATATATATATATATATATATATATATATATATATATATATATACACTATCGTTGTTTAGACCACTGTATGAAGACAGACACACACATAGTTATTGTGCAATTTGTCACTATTAAAATTGTATAATTATGGAAACATCATGGATATCATTCTGTTTCCTGCACCTGTGTGAGAAAAAAGCCTCCTGTTAGGATACAATAATGCTAAAAAAATAATATAAAATGGCTGCTTGTTTGTTACTGCTGTTATGACTGATAAGCGCTCCATATATCTTTCTGAGTACGAGTTTATTTTATCTTCGTACGTCTATTTTGTTTTATGTTTCTATTTTCCGACAGTTCTGTGACAGATTAACAATGTTTACTTTCGAGAAAAAGCGAAATGAATAGAAGAATATTAAATTCTGAAGTCAAAAAAAAAAAAAAACCAGAATAAAGACGAGATTGAATAATGTTATTTTGTTTTTATTTTCAGAACTTGAACTATCTGTAATAATAAAAAAAAAATGCCGCCTATGCATTTGAGAATATGCGATAAATCCTTCAGGGAAGATGGAAAATATTTGAAAAATATGGTCTCGTTTTAATTTGCTGTCATGCGAAAAAATATAAATTAGCAATTGCGATATGGTTAATCGATTTTCATGTGGATACAAAAATATATCAAGTGTAAAAAATACTTTGCTCGATGTTATTGCCATATTTATGGCTAACTTCTTTTCCCGTCAAGTTTGTTTTGAGAATTAAAGTCATAAAAGAATAATCTGCTATTGTTTTCGATAATTGACACATAGACGGAAATATTTCTATGATTTTCATGCGGCAGGCATTGATTCTTTCCCTGTTAGCTTGAAATTCTTCATCTGTAAACTAAATAGGCGCGAACTGGCAACATAAGCCATTGAAGTGTCCTTTCACTTATGATACGTTCATTCCACCTTCTCTATAGGCAAAGCTAGCTCGATTAGGCGTACAGCACACGTACATCACTCATTCGTACTTACTGAAGAATGAAGATCAACCATCATGTACAACACTGTGAGCTGCTCTCAGGGTGAAGTACATTTTAACAAAATGTACTCATCTGTCCCATATATGACATAAATAGTACAAGGAGAACAACATTAGAAAAATTTTAAAATACTGAAACTCTCAACATAAATCCTATTTAAAGAAATAGATTCATAACAAAATAATGGGTGTTCCAATAAATTGGACCGATTTTAATGTGAAGTTTAAGCGTCTAATGATCTTTGTTCTTTTTCTTTCAGATGTTTCATGAATTTCAGTCTTCCATATATATGAAAGTCATTTGCCAACATGCGAACACGTAACAATCTTATTCACGCTGTAAAACATTATAAAAATAACACTAAATTGTCGAAATACTTTGTATGTATTCGTCTACAAATCGCTTTCCCTTCATTTTTCAACAAATAAATTATTACCCGCCTTGATTTTCAAGCGAATGAACATTAACATCATTTTTTTTTAAACGAACATTACAATTTCTAATTTTTTTCTGCTTTATGAGTAAATATGTGCCTACATTTAAATTTAAATTCTAAATTAGATTATAGTGAAAATAATCATTTAACAACAGTAATAATTCATTCAAACAACATCACGAGTCACACCTGACTCAGAAATGTAAACCAAACTGTAAGCAATATTCAGTATCTGATGACTGCACCAGTCATAAAACTTCGAGTCGTACTCTCAGTTGGTTCCACGTCATCATTCCTTCCATCAAGTAAAATTGATAACATATATAACTCGGGGTGAAGAAAATGAAATAATAAATATGTTGACATTCTGAACTATTTCAAACAAAATGTTCGGAAGGAAGTCCCAATGAATACTGGGAAGGCGATAACATCTTAGTTGTTGCCGCTTGTGAAGGTTCTCAAGTGTCATGGCTGCTTTTTTTCTTTTTTTTTCTTTTTTTTTTGGTACACGTCTTTCTTTGAGATTCAGGATCGACAGTTCCCACGCTGTGTCATAGAGGTTTCCTTCGCACAAAGACTTTTTCAACCATTGATCTGAAAAAGAGTTTGTATACAGCTGAATGTTTAGATATTTCTGTACGGGTTTGCCACCATGCAAAACATCCATATGAAAGTCTCAATCTGCCGAGACTATTTATAGTCAACGACGAAATTATTCGTACACCCATCGATTTTGATATTTTTTTTATCCATTTCGCAGAATCTAATACCCGCATGGTGCCATGAATCCAGTTCCAGATTATGGATTCTAATTTGGAAATTTTTATCTTGAGTACCATTTCTTGGAATACTTGATAGATAATATTTTGATCATTCTTTTCTATTTTAACTAGTAATACCTATATCATAATGAAAACTCCGTCCCCCACATCGTCAGTATATTTGCCGCGAGAACGCGAATCAGAATCGCTGTTTTCTAATAATAAATTCGTTTGGAATACGATTCATAAATGAGTGGATGCCATGCTTAAATCATCAAGGCCCATGTATTCATATCTACGTATATTCGCGGGACATAGTCGAGGTAAATATTAAATAGGTCGGAGGACTCAATTTCTTTGTGTTGTACTTCTGATGAGGGATAATGTTTGTTTATTGGGGCCCTCAAAATACGTAGAATTTTGAGAAGCGATCTAAAGCATCTATCATATCTTTATATTAATCTGAGTTTGGAAGGCACTATGATACGGATGAAAAAATGCAGTTTTTATTTATATGGTTAATGATGTACCAATTTAGAGATATATGTAATCTCCAGGAGTTGTCTGATGGCATATATCTGCCATTAAGCCCCTTACCAGAACGTAGACCAAACTGAATGCTTGGAAGTTGCCCTTCATAAAACAATGTGAGCCTAGTTAATACAATGTACATTAGTACTTTAACCATGTTTGGAAATTAAACCATATATTTACCTGACACAGATCACGTGGTATAATCATCTCCCATTTTTGTCTCTGTCCGAGACGCATCCGCGTAAAAAGTACTGAGAGGTGCCCGGTCCTGGGGAAGCGCTACCCGCGGTTGAATCGCCCGCATTGCACTAAAGATCGGTTTCAGGAGTTATAGAGATGCTAGCGAAAACGACGGTTGGGGAGGGTGCGCAATTTTTGGCCCTGATGTACGCGCCCGATTCCACCGCATTTAACCTGATCTTTTTTTTTTTACATATGTGAGAAGACATTTACCATGATGGATCCAATTGAGATACAACTGTATATATATGGACTTGGAGTCTTCCTTCTTTCTTCCCTCGTGCATTACTCCGTGATAAATAATAATTTTGGGGATGTGTTTCTGATTTCAGGCTATTTATTCAATTCGGGGAGAAAGTAACCGATTTTAAAAAGTTCAGCTCTAATGTCAAGTGATACTTTATTATCCCTTATTTTTTTAAAAATACTTCCTTATTAGTCAATTTGTTATTGTTTATATTCATAGACATACTTTCTAATAACTGAGTGCATATTAGTGTATGTACTATTTCTATGCGTATCTTTAGTGTGGTCATACTTGAAATGTAACTTAAAATGCTTTTGGGATGAGAACAATTCTTCAAGTTATTATGCTTTTTCGCAATTCTTCATATTTCAACACATTGTTTAGGCTACACTTCTTCATTAATTTCGTTTCCAATTTGGCAATTTTCCGGTGATAATTTTCCGGTGATATTGGTTTCTTAGAGAATTAAGAAGACTTTCTTTTGATATCATTTGTTAATTATTTAGCATTCTTCAAAAATCTTTCTTTTTCTTCTTGTGTTTCATACTTGTATTGGTAGTTTCAATTCAGGATTGTCGTCCCAAGGGTGTATCTTTTTTCAGTCTAGCTATATCTTGGAATCGTCTAACAGGCTCTATCAAATTAGGATACCATAACGTTATTTGGTTCTTCTGTGGTGTTTTTGTCAACTGATATCAAGGACAAGTGCAGTATTTTGCAATTGAGATATTTAGACATGCAGAGATTGATATATATATTCAAACGAATACATATATATATATATATATATATATATATATATATATATATATATATAATTAAAATTAATAACGTTCATAAATTCTCATCAGGTTAGCGGAAACGTCTGGCAAGCTATGGACGACGTCAAGTTATACAATTTAATATCTAATGAGCGAATGTGATTAAATGATGTTCTTGAAATTTAGAAATTTAGCGGAGGCTACGTTTTCTTTTCGTCATTATATATATATATATATATATATATATATATATATATATATATATATATATATATGTGTGTGTGTGTGTGTGTGTGTGTTTTTGTGTGTGTGTGTGTGTTTACATATATTGTTAAATATAACAGACAATGAATGTCTATTATATCTGGAAAGGTGCCGTTCTCAAGTTCGAATGTTTGCTTTAACTTATGATGAAAATAAAGACAAAAATTATCCAATATTTGGATATTTTTTTTATTAATTTGCTCCTTAGCTTTCTTAGATTGGTTATACAGACATTAAACAAAGATATTCACCGTCAAAGATTTCATTTTGACATTTGAAAATTTCTATGCGACAATAGTAGTCTTGGAATAGCCGATGCAGATCGTACGTTTAAAATGCGACCCTATGACGTTATACCACGCGATTGACCGAAAAATTTTACACAATTATAGAATTGAAATGAAGGTGTAATATGTTTTTTTTTTACTTTCGTTATCAAGCGGTTACTACTGTGATGAAATTATGAATGTCTATTATATGTCAATTCTTCTTTTTTTCTTTTTTTTTTTTAATCTTTTAAGTTTGGATTGGGTATATTGATCTGGCTACAATCGGCTTTATTCCTGGGCTCTGTTGATAAACTATTTGATAAAACTTATTGATTGATTTTATAGGGACAGTCATTTTGATTTTTTTGTTGTTAACGTTGATGCTTTCTTAAAGGGGTAATTAGGTATGATTGTGTTGTATTTTATTTCTATATTTTATATGTGTCATAAATTAATCTAATTTGTAAATATATTTTATATGGTATTATGTAATTACCTATATATAAAATTGTGGAATTTTAAAAGAATATATTTTAGGATGCAATTTCTATTTAAGTTTTCTAAACATTTCTAAATTACTAATGTTTTTGGTGGTATCTGCAAAACACCATTATTTCATTTCTTTGATTTAATATATTTTTGTTTTTTAGAAACTTGCTAATGTGTATTTTTTCAGGTAGATTTCAAATAAATTACAATTTAAGCTCTACTTCTGGATCGATCACTGTTTTTTTTTTTTTTTTTAAATAAAACATACATATTGAAGAATTTTGGATCATTAATCTAACCCTTACATCAATATATACGCACACAGAATATATACGCACACACACATGCACACACATATTTATACATATGTATGTATATATATATATGTATATATATATATATATATATATATATATATATATATATATATATATATATATATATATATATATATATATATATAGAGATAGAGAGAGAGAAAGAGAGAGAACGAGAGACATACAGACAGAGAGAGAGAGAGAAGGAGAGAAAGCGAGACAGTGAGAAATTCAATTCGATATAAAATAACCTAAAGACCAAATGTACAAATAGCTGTCCCAAACTAGAAAAAGTTGTATATGCTAGTCTCACATATAAGACAAGAAATGAAGTATACTTAGAGAAAACTTGCAATCCATTGTTAGAGAAAAGGTCCACAAAACCAACTTATATTTGTAGTTGGTCAGCCTAAAGGGAACATTAAAATCAATCAATTATATTTCTTCATTATATCTTAATATCAAGATGTTCTTTTTTATATAATAAATTGCCATTTTTTTATCGTAATCTAATTAATAATCTATTTATTAATACACAAAGGGATTATATAGTTTTCCAATATCTCTTTGATAATCAGACTGAATTGTTCTTGAAGTCAACGTTCGTGCACATCCATTAACTGACATCATAAAAGTTCTATTAAATCAAAATTTACGCCTTTTGATCTAACAATAGAAAATGATATTTCAATTGAAAACGATAGTGAAAGATAACGGAAGAATAGTCATAAATGAATACACATATACTGCATTGAAATGTAATGAATAAGTTTAATAGTTTTAAATAATGTTTCAAGTTTTCCTAACAAATTATTTGTTTAATGATAACCTGAAAGCAGCAAGCATTTTCAAAGTGCGTTTTGATTTTGTTTATAAAATTATCATTAACGTTAATGCTCTTTCAGACACAGTTTGATTGTAATGCATAAAACGAACATTACTTGTGTCTATGGAAGTGCTTTTGCTAAGTCTTTCTTAACGAGTTTTTCTCTGAAGGCCATTGCCAATTGCCTGACTTCTGATGCCTGTTAGATCATGTAGACGTCCCGAAAGGTTATCTTCTTGGTTGTGTCCTATTTACTGCTTTATATTAACGATGTATCTAATAACTTTCTCAGATCGTTAGTAAATATCATCGCGAGTGAGAACACCGTTTATGAGCACGCCACCATTGATCTAAATGATGGGAACTTGGTAGAGGAATTCTCCACAGAGCTCTTACAGCCGAACAAGGGAAGAAACTTGTTTGTTATTTTCAATACCTCAGAAACCAAGCAAGTAAATTTCATCGTCCCTGGGTAGACATTAAATTTTCACCGGTCATGACGAATGACTGCACTCTCAAAAAGGTCATTCTTTGTAACGTTTTCTGGGACGCATGTTCACCTAAATTGAAAGTTTAACTCAGATATAGGCTAGATGGCGAAATACGCTTAAAAAGGTATCCAGCTCCTCATCAGTCAGATTTGATATATGACTGACGAGGGAGATTTTTTCCCGTAGTAGGTTGCCATTTCTTTTTGCGGTAGACCAGTTTCACTTCCTGTTATTTACCTATAGCTTGGGGGAGAAGAAGAGGCTTCATGCTTTTTCCAAGGGTTTCAGTACATAAGTGAATGCAAAGGATTGAAGTGGAATTCGAACTGGGTTCTCCGATTCCTCATTCCAAGCCAATATCCATTACTCCACCGTGCCTTCTTATACCGTTTCAAAAAGTATCTAAATCGATTTTCCATACTTTATCAGTACAAGAGTTATATAAAATAAAAAATGGATTCGATATCTAGGCAGGAGCGCACAATGTTCTCTATCAAGCCCAAACATATTTTTAAAAAAATATTTAGGCAAACTTCGGTGTGATTAATTATTGTTAAGATTAAATCTTCTATCTCAGAGACGAAAAGTTATTTGCCTAATCTATCTAAGTGGAATACGTACTGACAATCCATACACATCTAAGTTCAAACGTTTCAGATATTTACAGGTACGACTCATTATGTCCTGTACGGTTTTGACTCGTCATCAATTCAGTCAAATTCAATTTGTTAGAAGGACTTTTCATTCAAACAGCTTTTTCCCAGAAGCATCTACTATGTAGAACAAGAGGTCGAAAGTATGATTCCCTGTTCACTAAGAGATTAAGGTCTTAAAATCTATGTTTAACAGTTATATATTCTAAATAACCAGATAATCTGCACGTCTGATCATATTCTATTACGTAAATATAATTACCTTACTCAGTAATCCAAGTTAATTTTTGAATAGCAATGTTATAATTAATATTTGTCTATATATATATATATATATATATATATATATATATATATATATATATATATATATATATATATATATATATATGTGTGTGTGTGTATATATATATAAATATATACGCACGTCATATACACATACACACATACACACAAACACACACAAACACACACACACATATATATATATATATATATATATATATATGTTGAGATAAAAAACTCGTTGCTGATTTTGTCTCTATGGGAAAATCTATGAGATTGGCAGTCAACAGTGAAGATATCGTAAACCTGGTGGAAGACCAAGGTACTGAGCTTATCACCAAATAGCTCGTACATTTTAAGAAGGAAGAGCAAAAGATTTTGACTGAGGAAATGTTTCGAGGAGGAAGGAAACTGAGATGTCCCAAGTTCTTTAACCATAGAGAGCTATGCTAAATGTGTGATGTGTAAGGTTTTGTGGAAAAATATCACCCTGCTACAGTCGTGGTTAATAGAACAGTACACCATTTCATTGACAATGTCACGTCTTATTTTAGAAAACTTTTGCAACGCAGGCAAAAACAACTAAGTTGGATAGGAAAAAAATCTCAGAGAAAGATTTATCGGAGGCAGAGATACAAAGAAGGAAAGAAACATCCGAAAGACAGTTACCAGAATTTTTTTTTTTTTGGAAGAGAACTCCCCTTCTAGGAAATAAACTCTCCGGCTTTCCGCCCTCATCTCTATCTACTTATGCTATTACATCTAATCCAATTACTTATGAACATAATGCTGTGCTTTTGTGTTAGATTCACTTGTAATGTTTTTTATTTTCATTTAAACATCTGCTTGTTATTCAATGTTTGAATGGACGTTTTTATACTAAAATATATAGTGTACGCAGGTAAAAAAGCAATCACTTGGTTCTTGGAAAGGTATTAATCTCTTTTACATAAACTGTAATAGGAAAATGTTTCCATTTTCGAAGAATTCGGTTTTAGCTCTCTCCCTGTAGACTTTCATAACATATATATATATATATATATATATATATATGTATGAAGAAATTTTGAAAAACAAACAAAAAAAACTTAAATACAATGAAAATTTGTCGACGTCTGACGTTTCGGTTTAATAAACCTTTTTAGAAAATACAATTCAGTTCAATATGACAAATTGGACAGTAAAACACAAGTCTTATTCAGAACAGATAACAGAAAATTTTTAAAATGAACACCTTCCGTCTAACATGGTATCTCGTCTCTCGGCCGCTTTATATATATATATATATATATTTATATATATATATATATATATATATATATATATATATATGTATATATATTATGAAATAGATTAAGTCCGTCAATTAATTTAATATGTTTTTTGTTTATACGTTATTTTTATAGATACACATATTTAAGTAATGCCCTGTTTATAATAAACGGTATTAACAATATTTACCAGCATGAATGTCCGAGAAATCTCAATTTTTAATACTGTTTACTATAAACAGTGCATTTACTTAAATGTTTGTGTCGATAAAAATAACTTATAACCAAAAAATATATTAAAATAATTGTTGGACTTTACGTTAACATACACTTGGACCAGATATTAAACAAGTTCGATTGAACTATTTTCTCATATAAACAGTTCAAGAAATCCCTTCCGTTGATCTTATATAAAAATTTCAGTTAGCTGTTTGGATTAGTTGTGCTCTTATGTCCATCGTCTTTTCATGTTGAATTTTATATGTCCTAATGTTAATTATGTTTTATGAATATGTCCTGATGATGGTCTAAAATAGACCGAAACGTCCGACGTTGACATTGATACAGCATAATTGCATATTAAGATTTTTGTTTTTTCTGTATATTTTTCTTCATACAGTCGGATCTATATCCATATAGTTGCTTATATATATATATATATATATATATATATATATATATATATATATATATATATATATATATATATATATATATATATTATAAACTGGTACATGAGAGATTGTAACTTACTACTACATCAGGTAGTTAACAATGATGGTAATTATTACCATCATTGTAAACTATCTGATGAAACATTATTGTTTATTAAACGTCGAAACGTAGTAGTAACATACATGTGTTAATGTAATAGTTCATAATAAATATTTCTTGCTCTACTCTTGTACTGAACCCTATTTTAAATTCACAATTTGAATGTTTGAATTTTATTCTCCGTTCTTTTAAATGTGTATATATATATATATATATATATATATATATATATATATATATATATATATAAACTGTCTTTTGATCATTTCAACTTATCGCCAGGTTAAGAAGAATGATGATAACGGTTGACATTTATTTTTAATTTTTGAAGATCAAATTTAACTGAGCAGCAAGAATCCGGAAGTGTGTTTCACAAGCGGGAAGTTCGAGTGAAGAAACAGCTAACTTAGAACATATATTGTTTATATCTAGCCAATCCAACGGCAAAACGAGGAGACGTTGCAGCCAAACTAGTACATATATATATATATATATATATATATATATATATATATATATATATATATATATATATAAAGTTAAAATGAAAAAATAATGTTTTATTTTACGAAAGTATTTATTTATTTATATATACATTTGATATTTCAGATTGCCTTATATTTATTATTGCAAAACCAATAAGTAACAACCCAGTCACTACCTATAAAATTAAGCCGAATATAAACATAATCTAAAATGGACATAAAACAAAAAAAATTCAAGTAACAAACTTATTGCATTCGTCACTCATAGTAAGAAATCTGATCATAATTTCCATTCAATCATACTGCTTTTATTAAATGGAAAGAAATTTACCAATTCGGAAATATATAGAAAGTGCACTGATTGCTTAATCATACACGTACATTTCTCAACAGATCGTCTATTCTCACGAATTAGGATATTCGAAAATAACAGTAACGAAAATGATGAAGCGATGGGGAAAGGAACGATTTGGCTGTGTGTGTGTGTGCATATCGAGAGAGAGAGAGAGAGAGAGAGAGAAATAAAGAGAAACGGAGAAAGAAAAAAGAGAAATAGATATAAATATGCTGAAGATAACATTAAATGAACCTTTTAGTAAACATGCTGTCTTTGTATCTAAAATCACACTATCGCTCATAAATGTATATCACTGTTATTGACATTTTTTCAACTTCAAATATAACTAACTTTAAACAATATATATATGTGTGTGTGTGTGTGTGCGTGCATGCGTGAGTGTTTTTGTGTATGCATCCATCTGACAAACATTTCTATTTTACTTGCTTCACACATCCGTATAGTTTAATTATTTTTTTCTAACATTTTACCTGATAATAATTTAATATTCATCGTCATATGTGTTCAAGA
>CAHIKZ030002429.1:242500-246822 GCA_903632075.3 Acanthosepion pharaonis | reverse complement strand
CAATGTCCAATAATATTTCGTCAGTATATCTGTCTTCTTCAAGTTATGATTAAAAATTGTGTACAAGTTTGAAAATAGAAAAAACCGACAAAAAATGATTTTTTTTTCAGAGCGTGCCCCTTAATTTAGAATCTACTAAAATCGTGGCTTTCAAAACCCCTGATGATAGTTACGTATGCAAACTGCTAAATTCACGCCCCCCGACTGAATGAATAGAATAACAGGAAAGTACTATAGGAATTATACTAACTATTTTGATTAATTCTGCTTAGTATATAATCAACTAACTGAAAATTTCAAGATGAAAAAATCACCAACGTGTTAAACCCGTTTTAGTTGCATGCCATTCACGCTGACTGCGTCTCATTAATTTTGACGCGTTGATTAACATTACAGCTGTTTTCTCAAGACAAGCGATCTTTGTACAAAGATTGTGCTAATTTTTGTAGGCTGTTTTTATATTTTTATACATGCATAAATTTTTTGAATATAACTTAAACAAGATACACATACTGACTAAATTGAACATTATCAAACACTGACATTTCGATTTCTTTTCTTCAGTCTCCCTCTTCTCTAATTATTATTATTATTATTATTATTATTATTATTATTATTATTATTATTATTATTTTCTTTGATTTCTGGCGTTTACACATTTCTTTCCGGGTCCCACTTCACAAAAACGCTCCATCAGCCTCCTCAATTTCATCAGCAAACCTTTTCAGTCTGTCATCAGCAAGAAAGTTGTTGATCACCTCAACAGTAACAATCTCCTGTGCTACAATGACTATGAATTTCGCTCATATCAGGTGATGACGTCTTAGCTATTATCACGCATTGAAGCTCTTGATAATAAACTCGTCACGAGAGCGATGGACATAGATATGTCAAAGGCATTTGACAAGGTGTTGCATCGTGGGTTACTTGCCAGCTATAATATCTCTAGAAGAGGTTTCTGAATTATCAACTCCTTCCTAAGAGGTAGGCCCATTAATGTCGTTGTTAATGGCGAGTTCTCTGAAACCAATGAGATCAATAGAGGTATCATTCCGCCAAGGCTCTCTTTTCGGTCCTACCCACGTTCGGCTTTCTATTAACAATCAGCGACATGATATGATGAAGAGAAGCAATTATGACTTTGCATAAAGGTATGTCTTTTCAAGAGGATTCCATAGAAATATCTTTCTTATTATACAAATAAATCAATTTATATATATATATATATATATATGTATATATGTGTGTGTGTGTGTGTGTGTGTGTGTGTGTGTGTGTGTGTGTGTGTGTGTGTGTGTGTTGGAATAGAGGCTCAATTCCATTGCTGGCACCCCAAGCCAATGCAGATATTGCGGAGAAAATGTGCGCCATTTATGCTGTAAGATCACTCAAGAAAACCGCAATGTCGATGTTGTTTTTATTATTATTATTTTATTAAAGCAAAACAGCATCGTTTTTTTTTTATTATATCTTATTTTATTTTTTACATTCGATAGTTTAACAAGAAAGTCAACTACATAATGCACTCAGGTGTAATATCAATCTTTTATTAAAATGAAATTAGAAATGTGAAATAGATTGAACTCAGCCTTAACCATTTTTTGTTGTCGAGTAACAAAATTCATTACAAAATTTTACATCTGTAGAATAACAATAATAAACAGCACTTACCGGTGTAAAGGTCCCAGCTAGCGTCCAGCTGGCAGACAAAAATAAAGCAGGTTGTAACTTAATACAAACCCTGCAAACTAACAGATGAATCAAGCTGGTATTTATATAGAAATACCTCCACTCAGGTACCAGCAGCCAATCACAGCCCAAGTAATGGACTATCCCACTTTAGCACAATGAGATGCTCTATGGCAACATAAATAGCTCTCTTTCCAAAGGTTGGATTATTGTTCACTTAGCTTGCTCCACAACTAAGTGTGTATCTCTACCACGTGATTTTTCTACAACATCCTCACAAAACAAACCTTTATTATTCAATACATAAACTCCATTATTATTTTTTTTACATTAATAATTGTTACCCATAGTTCTACAAGTGTGGTGATGCCATTTTCTTTTTTTGTTGGAAGAACGTTGTGAGGTAGTTTTCGACTGATTGTAAAATAGTTCTGTAGAAACCGGAAAAAATGAAATATAAAGAACCATACCAGAAGAATACGGTGGGCGCTGGAAGGTTTCCCCATTTCAGCTCTTTAAGCGTCGATAAAGTTTGTTTTCTAACATATCGTATTGCGTTGTCGTAGTGGAAAATCCTAAGTCTCTTCAAATGGCGAAAGGACGTTGAGATATCAATTTTCAATCTCTTAATAATTTTTTCTTTCGAGATCTTCGCTTTATTCGCTGGTATAAGACTCACAATTCTTTTGGTCTAGTCACTGGATCTAACCAGCATCTTGAGGACATCTGTGTATGAATCTCTTTATTGCCTCAATGGTAAACAGATCCTCTTCATTTAGGTTTACATCACCCCGATGTTGACCGGAGAGATGGAACACGATCCAAATAAATCTTCGGAATGAATGTTTGCCCGATATATATTTCTAGTTCATAGATCATAGTATGGAGAAAGCCCGACTTTCCATTTTCAGTCTCTAAGAATCTTTAATCTCAATTTTGTATTATTTACATTATTCGGACTGTTATCCTTATCTACATTGTCATATTCACGCTCCGGCCTTCTTCAGGGGTGAGAATTTCGAACCGAACCCTTTATTTCATCCACTGGGGGAGACTGTTCTAGTGGCATGCCTCTTCTGGGTCTCTCAGTTATTTCTCTTTTATATCAACTCTGCTGTATTCAACTCACAACACTGGATCTAACGAACGTCTTTATCCACTGGGCCATGTGTCCTTGAGGAGACCTGTGTATGAATTTCTGGGACTTCGTATTTCAGTATCCGTTAATAAAGTACTTGTTTCAAATTTCCAATCACCTGAAGAAGAGCGTACAACGGTCGAAACGTTGCAAATATGGCAATGTAGATGCTCAGATATTCTAAATTGTGGTTTACTCTTCCGGACACACTCAACTTTGATCTTCAAAAATTTAAATGCAACGTCAATCATTATCTTTTATTTTCTTAATTCTTGTTGTTTTATTGCTGTCTCTCCTAAATAACGTTTTCTTTTTCTTATATCCTTTCACACTCAATAACCCCTTATGTAGGTTTATTGTTTTGCTTGGGAGGAAATGATTAAAACAATATGGTTAATCTTAACTTAGCCTAGCACTGTGACATTGCAGCTTCTTTTAAAGTCGATAATTTGTTATCCACGCCTCATATTTTCCCGACCTGTTCGTGTGTATATTAAGTGTGCTTCTGCTTGTGAAACCATGTGTAATCCGTTTTAATCTCAAATATTATCGACCCCGATCCCACACAGTCTGTGTACATGTCTGTTTATTTATATATTTGTACTGCCTACTCTATACCAATTTCATCATTCTGCCTCACTTGTGTACACACAGCTAACGTTATCATTTTGTAAAATCGATATATTTGTTAATAAGAATCTAGACTCTATGTTTAAAAAATAAATGGCAGTTGCCTTCTGTCGTCCACGTCTAACTTTTTTGCAAACTACTCAAAATCCCATCTATAAATTATGATTTGCACTGAGGAGACCCTAACGGAAACTACCACTTAGACGATTGGACGAAGAGCGACTGAAAAGTTACTGACTCCACCAAGAATCGATCCAAAAACAAAAACATATCTTGAAGTTTAATCATTTACTCGTATTTTTAAAAGTGGGTCGGAACTCGAAATCCTTCGTGTAATTCGTCATAACATGATTATTTTCATGAGACTTATTGCAACAGTTATTCTAATTAATATTTCTTCTTCTTTTTAATCATTTCACCCAACAAATCCAAGGCAAAAAAGTCACTAAGACGCAGGTGGGTTACTGGCTGCGAGTGAATATGGAAAAAAGAAAGCAGTATTAAAGAGAAAGGACAATAAAAGAACGCTGAAGATAATTGTTGACGTTGCATTTAAATCTTAGACTGGAAAGCAAGAAGCCGGAAAAGAGTTGCACCAGCGAAAATTGCGACGTAAGAAATTGTTACCATAACGGTTACATCTAGGAATTTCAACTGTAAAATGATGAGAGCGTGCAGACAATCTTTTACTGCACCTAAATTCTTAAAAATCTTGATATCAAAGAGGAAAACTCATCAGAATAAATACCACGAAATTATTTATTGAAGTGGCACAGGGAAGCTACGTTACGGTAGTGGGAAAGTGACTGAAGCCAAGATGCCATGTCAGAACTAATAACATGGTTGATTTTTCTTTGTATTTTGT
>CAHIKZ030002429.1:232500-237500 GCA_903632075.3 Acanthosepion pharaonis | reverse complement strand
TTTGCTTAAGCCAGAACACATCCTAAGTGTATTTTTCCGTGTTTAAATTTTATGGGTTAATAATAATAATAATAATAATAATAATAAGAAGAAGAAGAAGAAGAAGAAGAACTAGAAAAACCTGTGAAAAATTCACGTTTTACCTATTTTAATTTTCTGATGAAACTTAATTCTTAAGTTAATGATAGAATACACTCATGGCGAATTCTACGACAATACAAGATCGCTAATGTCATCGTTACCTATTTGAGCTTAAAGTGGGGAGCGATAATCGCCTACGTCCTGAAAGGAAACGAGGGATAAAATGAATGAAAACTTTAAAAACAATATTGTAACAACAATCATAAATATAAATGCTGGTCGTTATTCTAAAAAATAAACAGGTACATATGAAAAGATTTGAAATTCATTTAGATTTGTTGCCACAAATGTTGCTATTTAACCTGTAACTGAAATAGAGGAAGAGTCATTTCCTTACGTCATTTGTGCGAAAGTGGATACAACAGACAAGCCTAGAATTTGGTTCATCGATTGCATTTTTCCGCGCCGATATACGAATTCAAATTCAAAGTTATTTACGAATTCCTAATACAAGAAAACATCTTTATATCTGCCGTATTTCAGTATTTATTAGTAATATTTTATTATTTCCATATTCTAATTATGTTTATCCCTGCCTTACTTTTTTAGTACGTATGTTACGCCAATACCAAAAACATAATGGACTAGTCCGTTCTGGTCGCGTGAAAAGAAGTAAATGAAATATCAGTGACTCTACTTAGTTTTAGTAAGAAAAATGAAAGAAAGAAAGAAAGAAAGAAAGAAAATGACAGTTATACCTTCACAAACCTAATAAAGTGTAGACTATATCGTTATCCTCGACTGGTAAAAGGGAAAAGTAATATCAGAGACGCTACTTGGTTTCATTGAGGAAATGAAATAATAAAAACCAGTAAGAAGAAAAAAATGACAATTACGCCCCGCCAAACCTAATAAATAATGGACGATTTCGTTGACATTTCCGTGAAATGGAAAAAGTTGTCAATTTCTGTTATGGTCCAGTTCCTTGTACCACGGTGATAGTCCAAGGTAGAATCAATAAAGAAGAACTCGAACACGGATATGGAATAACACAGATATATTACAAACAGTAATATATACAGAGAAGTAGAAAGTGTTAGTACGAACAATCAGGTTTAGTAGAGAGAACAATGTAGTCTCGACCAGTATCACTATTCCAATGTCTTGTAGTAATTGTCTGAACGCGACTGTGTTTCGGACTGCCTCTGACTCTTGACTCGACTTGAACTACTGACTCACTGACTCGAACTACTGACTCCGAACTACTGACTCTCCTTGCCTACTCCTGAGGCGCAGTATTTATTAAGTATGGAATAGTCTATTATTATTATTATTATGGGTAAGATCCCATAACAATTTCAAATCTTTTCATATGAAACTTCTTCCAATAACGACCAGCATTTATAATTGTTGCTGCAATATTTTTTAAAGCTGCTAAGCTCAAAGAGGTAACGATGTGATTGGGGAATTCCTACGGATATTGTATTGTCTTAGAACTCACCATGAACGTATTCAATCATTAACTTAAGAATTAAATCTCATCAGAAAATTAAAATAGGTAAACCGTGAAATTTTCACGGGTATTTCTTCTTTCTTCTTCCTTATTATTATTATTTAACCTATAAAACTTTCACACAGAAAAATACACTTAGAATGTGTTGTGTCTTAAGCTAATACGATACAAATTGCCGTTTAAATGCATTTTACTCGTGTGTTGCTTACATCCTCTTTTGTTAAATGTGAGTCAGTTCTTTCACTTAACAAGTAACTCTATTTACTAATGCATCGGGTGATTTCTGTATTCACGTGGTTCTATATTTAGTAGGCTGAAAAAGCAATAAAACGCAAGACTAATTGAAATAGAATGCACGCCTGAATCGTCTTTTACGAATGACGTGGCCAAAATAGAATTCGAAACAAACTTTTAACCAATATTGATTTCTATCATATTCAATCAATCGATGCAGCGTTTGATGAGGATAACCTCTTAAATTATTCAATAGTATTTATCATCACCAAAACAAAATGCAAAAAAAGAAAGATATGTTGAAAATTAAAAATAAAAGCATGAAAAATTACACCGTTTCAATTTATTTTTGGCAATTTAATCGTTCCAAAGAGGATGTTGCGAAATCTTTATTTGTTCCATCCTAATGCAGTAAAGTTAATTATTAAAACTTTTAAAGCAATGATTGAAGGAAGTCAAAATGAAGATGGAACACGTAATTCTCACCTAGAATACTGACGATATTTTGGTAAAGACCTTTTAATTATTAAATTTTGAGCTCTTTTTTCATCTTGTCTCTTATTACAACTTCTTCTATGTGCCAATGTTCTTTTAGATCGTTATCAATCATGGATCTCCACAACTTCCAATCTTTTGTAGCTTCTAGTAAATTTTGCTTTTTTTGTTACCTCTCCTAAACGCTGTCTGGTTTTCAATTTATCAACTTTTTGCAGGTTATTTAAAACCTGAAACTATTTTTAGATTTAACATTTTTTGGCGGGGCGGGGGATAATAATGATTTACTGATATATATTTTATTAATTAAGCCATATCAGGGGGAGAAGATGGGGACTGATATCTTTCTCGAATATATTAGTCCCTATGTGAATTCAACTCGGATTTGAACTCAGCTCTCCGATTTATCAATGCGAGCCATTACTCTACCGTGCCTCCGTGTCCATTGGAGACTGCCGAATAAAGGAAGTGCATGAATTTTACTATCAGTGTAATATAGAAACAGTGTAGGAAAAGATCACGTAACATTTTGACAGCGAAAGATGTCTTCCAGAATACAAGTAAACTACAAGTAACTGACTATGTTTTTAAACCGCAGAAAAGGTTACTCAACCCTTTTATAAATTATCATCTCCTATATTAGAGCGAATCCAGTACAACCAACTAAGAGATATAGGAGAGACTTGAAGCGACAGACATGTAGTTTGAATGATTGATTCGTTTGTTAAGGCTTATAAAACCTTTGCAGGTTATTTAAATAAACTATTTTCAGAGTGAAACAATTTTGGGAGGATATGATAATGATTTAGTGATACAAATCTTACTAATTAACCCATAGCTGAGGGAAAAGAAGTAAATTCATAACTTCCTCCATGGTATTTGCGCGTAAATGAATATACTGAACCCAACAGGAATTGGAACTCATCTCTCCAACTGACAATTCCGAGCCATTATCAATTATACCAATCTCACGTTCAAGTTTACAGCACCTTCTATCCCCAAGCGGTTACCCATATAGGTACTGACCAGGCTCGACGTTGCTTAACTTCTGTGATTGTACGGGAACTAATGTTTCAACGTGATGTGGCCATAAGCCCAAGCATGTAGTTATCTAGTAAAAAGGCTGAGTATACGATCGACGTCACATTTGACCATCGAGAAGATTTTAAGAATAATTAGCTCTATAAGGAAACTAATAAGTGCAACTAGTAAAAACAGATGGAATTCCTGGGATAAATCCTGAGGAAAGATGGCTTGGACAATTTAACACTCCCATGACCTATTGAAATCAAGGGAAATGAAGTAATCTGATTAATGATTTGGAGTGAAATGATGGAAGAACGAAGACAAATAACAGTGATAATCAAAGGCTTCTAATAGCACCAAATGGCAGGAAAGACGTAGATGCCTGAATCGTCTAATTCCTGAAGAGATATAGGATCTAAAAGAAGAAGAAAAGTGAAATGCATTCATTCAATCCAATATTTTTTTAATCAATTCATCCCAAGCAAGTCGATAATGCCACTAAGACGCAATAGACTACTGGGAATGAAAGATAAATGAAATGACTTTAGAATGAAACCGGAAACCGAATCCTTTACTAGGGACAAAAGCCCGATGACTAGTATCACCTAGACCATAGGCGAAACTATCTACTCCTATTGCATAGATATTACTACAGCAAATTCTGTCGGAAAAGTTACTATAGAACAGTAATGGCCAAACTGCGACTCACAGGCCACATCTTTTGACCTGGAGCTCGTAGATATATGTTAATATGTTATTTTCATGTTAATATGTTTTGTTTTTCAGTTTATATGAAAGGTAAATAAGAAAAACAATTCAAGATTTATAATTATTTACTGGGCAGGAGTTGTGAACCATTGAATTAAAACGTATGTTTAATGTTCACGGTAAGTAAAAATATTTAAGAATTTAAATCCTAATTTTAATGCTAGATCTGAATGGGGCATTGTTCATTACTGCAGATGGAAGGAATGGTGGGAGGCGGAGAGATTAAAGGAACGTCAGAAGAGTGATATCATGGGTAAGGGAAGTAAAGGTTTGGGTGCGCCGGAATGGGAGTGAGAGTGGATATAAGTGCATGTAACAAAAAACATATGTGTAAATTTTGTTCATGTATGCGGCGCTTAAACATCTGAACTTTAACTCTCACATTAAGCAAGTTTGGCCACCCCTGCTATAGAACAATAGTAACCATTTCATAATAGCGATGCATGCAGTTTAGGCGCTGTTTCTGTTGCTAATGCTTTACTTCCTCCATTTTGAAAAGAATCATTTGCTTCAGTAAGAAAGTTACATTCCTAGAGATAAAGAAATGTCAACTACGACAATGAAACGAACTTAGCAATATTGCCAGCCAAATTTTAGATTTCGGCACACATTTTTTTTTTATGGTGTTCAATCAGAATCAGTATCACTGAAAGAATATAGTTATTAACTAGTTCCCACCCCCGTCTAGCGAGCCTTGACTGCCTTAGTATTTAATCCATAACAGAAGGATAAGAGGTGTCTAGTAGGCAGTAGCTCGCATCCGAGCATCGAGATTGCCATCCTCTCTCCTTTTCTACACTCTTTTAAAATTAAAAATAATATGAATTTTATCTCGATTCTGTCTTGTCTTGGTGCTAAACAATGAACAATTGTCGAAAAAAAA
>CAHIKZ030002429.1:192500-227500 GCA_903632075.3 Acanthosepion pharaonis | reverse complement strand
ATATATATATATATTTATTCATATATATATATATTTCAAATATATATATATATATATATATTTATTTATTCACATATATATATATATATATTCAAATATATATATATATATATATATATATATTCATATATATATATATATATATTCAAATATATATATATATATATATATATTCATATATATATATATATTTCAAATATATATATATATATATATTTATATATATATATATATTCAAATATATATATATATATATTTATTCATATATATATATATATTCATATATATATATATATATATATATATATATATATATATATATTCATATATATATATATATATATATATATATATATATTTCATATATATATTCATATATATATATATATATATATATATATATATATATTCATATATATATATATTCATATATATATATATATCATATATATTTATATATTCATATATATATATATATATTCATATATATATATATTCATATATATATATTCATATATATATTCATATATATATATATTCATATATATATATTCATATATATATATATTCATATATATATTCATATATATATATATATGTAAGTATTTGTAGAGCATCATTGGTAATTAATGTATGTACAGATAATGTCATGGCACATAATAATAAGAGACTTATCTTAAATTATGAATAACATGCAATACGCAAACATGAAAATACACTGTCAGTGATATATGTTTTAAAATAACTACATATCTCGGTCTGTTTGGAGCTATCTATCTATTTAAATCTAGTAGCAGAAACGTTCCACTTAAAAAAAAACATAATAGCAATTTCTTTATTATTTCTTTCAAGTGCGTCTACCAAGCCAATTTTAAATCTCTTCTAATCCGTTGCATTGACCTTCTCACAAATGTTCTTAGGAACGTCATAAATGCATCTCCACTTGTAGATTAAGTAGCCATGTAGATTAGGCTCTTAAAGCTTGGGTGTCAGCCAATTAAGGACTAAACCAAAATCCCAATTTTGGCATAGGCAATGTGGAATTACTATTGACTACATACTAAAGTGAAACGTCATAAAAAATATATAGATTTTTTTCTAAGTTTATTGGAAAATAACTCGATGTCTTATTGTTCCGAACGTGGCCTAACAGAAAGGAAGGCAGGATGAAAACTCAGTATATGCTACACAAGAATTTCTTGCGCATATTAAACATGTGAACATGAATTCGATTGTGTTGGCAGTAAGTATCTATAACCAAAAAAAATACATGCTGTCATTTTAAGAAATAAGGGAAAATCTTCGGAATTAACAATAAATAAATGTATAAAACCTACAAGCAAAACACAAATGAATCTAATGTCCCCCAGACAAAGCAGTATTTAGATATGTGACATTGAATGCATTAAATATTTCAAAGATTGTCACAAGGTTTGATTTACTTTGACGCTAGCGAGCAAACCTTACCCGAGGGAATTGTTGTTAACAATTTCAATGTGATGTATGTATGAACAAGGATAAATAAAATAAACGAATACCGGTGGTAATAACGGAAAGTGAAAAACAGAAGTAGGATGAATTTCTGTATTTGCTGGTATACACAAATATATATATATATATATATATATATATATATATATATATATATATATATATATATATATATAAATAAATATAAATGAATAAATAAATAACTACAGCTCGAAATGTATTACATCAGAATGTCAAAGAAAGTTTGACAGTTTGTTTCGAAAAAAAGTATTGAAAGAGAAAAAGCAATTCTGTTGAGAATGGACTGAATGTTAGATTGGTTTCTAAAAAATAGAGAAACCTCTATAACGAACAGGTTTATATATATATATATATATATATATATATATATATATATATATATATATATATATATATATATATAAGATGGTGAAATAATTTATTACATGGAACCTTAAAGCGGTCTGTTTTATTTAAATTATTTGCTCTGAATCGAGCTCTGGATTTTATCCTCCTTAAGTTTACCCATACGGAGTACCTAGTTTTTCATAAACTACATATATATATATATATATATATATATATATATATATATATATATAGATAGATAGATAGATAGATAGATAGAATTTCAATTGAATGCAAGTTAGCTAGTAGACATATATGAAGAAGTCTCTTAGCAACTTGAAATTGAAAGAGAGAAGGAAACGGTATATAAAGACGGAAGTGGAAGGAAATTATTTCACTAGAGTTTTCAGAAATAGGCAAAAGAATATATGTACGTGTCCTCATCAGGAACTTGTAAAATGTTTAGTGCTGCCAAACAATAGTCGTTTGATCGAAGAAGGCAATACGTTCTATGAATCATCGAAGCCTATGTTGATCAGCTAAATATTCCGATCAATGTGTACCATATTGCCATCATTGTTCTTGTGGGAAATGAGGATTGGCAGTAGCAAACAAATGTCGCTGTGTTAAGAAAGACACTTTGATGATCCTTTTGCACAAATACCAAGTCTCCGTGTAAGAAGAGAAAATGAAGGCAAAATAATCATTATAGGGAGTGGCTGAAAATAAAGACGACTGCATAAAATATGGATACTATGTAGTTACATATATGCAGAAAGAAAGAAAGAAAGAAAGAAAGAAAGAAAGAAAGAAAGAAAGAAAGAAAAATTGAACAAGAGTGACACAAATGAGAGGGAATGAAGTAAAGGAAGACAAAGTAGACAGAGCAATAATTTGTGATATACAAAGAAAGAGAAAAGAAAGAAAGAAAAAAGAAGGAAAGAAAAAAAAAAAAGAAAAAGAAAGGAAAAAGAAAAAAAAAAAAAGAAAAAGAAAAAGGAAAAAAAATCAAAAGTTTATGAATTTTTTGAAGGATATAATAAGAGAGGGATAAAATCTAAAGGAATATAAGTGTTTTCAGAATCTAAAGCAATTAACAAAATGGAGGAAGGAAGGAAGGAAGGAAGGAAGGAAGGAAGGAAGGAAGGAAGGATGGAAGGAAGGAAGAATAGAAGAAAAGAATGATGGAAGCTGTAAATGACATAGAAAGCAGAAAATAACACGGAAAAGTTAAAAGAAAGTCAAGAAAACAAAAGGAAGATTGAAATAAAAGAATGCTAAAATGAAATAAATAAATAAGTATATAGAGAAAGAAAACTTTTTTTGGAATCACTTTCTCTAAATAAATTAATAAAAATAGATTGATAAATAAATAAATGATTAAGAAAGAAAGAAAGAAAGAAAGAAAGCAGGAAAGAAAGAAAATAAGATTATGATTTGAAATCGATGTATTTTTGTTCAATATTTATAATGAAGTAGAACGTACCAAAACGTAGTAAGAACCAAAGTGAAGAAGAAGAAGAAGAAGAAGAAGAAGAAGAAGAAGAAGAAAAGAAGAAGAAGAAACAAAAAAAAAAAATAAAAGAAGTCTGGGGCTGATTTTGTGAATTGTATGCGTGCAGCATGTGATAATTCGATGCTGAATGTTGACTATAAAGTTGCGTAATCAAATCAAAAAATCATGTTAACATGGCCTCTTTCAGACTCTGAAGTCGATTCGAAAGAAAAAAATAGTTGACGCTTATGGACCTGTTGAAAAATAAAACATGAATAGATAAAAAACCTTTTGCAATTTAGCTACCAAAATGAGAAGATCAAGCCACAAAAGTAAAGCAGTACAAAGTTTGTTCATTTCTGAAATTCTCTAGCAAAAAAATTTTCTTTTCAAAAATTATAGTCTGAAGACGAAAAAAGAACTCCTCTTCAAAAAGCAATTATTTTTTATATATATATATATATATATATATATATATATATAAATTTATATATATATATTTTCGTAAAGAAAGAAATGAATAAATAATAAAAAATAAAGATGAAAAATATTAAAATTTTACTCAAAAAAAGAATAATATTTGTAATAAAATAAAAATTTTTTAAATAAAATAGGGTTTTTAAAAACATTCAAAAAAAATTAATAAAGAAACTTTAAAATGATAAAAAATATAAATTTAAGATATATATATTGTTCTGAATTCCGGTCTAAAAATATTTGGTTATGTTTGCAAAAAAATCCTTGGATTTCCATATAAAAAAAAATGATTCTTTTTATAAAATCAAAAAATGGAACAAGAATTTGTTATTCTTCCATTTTTTTTGTCTCAGTATAATTTTTTTCTTTTTTCAAATATAAATATATATGTACATTAAATAATATTGTCTTTTTCACTATAAATTCAAGTTGGAATAAAAAATTTAAAGTTTTCAATTTTCTTCTTTGGTTTTTTGTATTTGTCACAATTTGATGAAAAATTAGATATTCAGAAATTTTTAAAGAAAGTTAAATTTTAGAAATCCACTTTATTTTAAATTATTAATTGAATTTTTAAATTTTAAATCTTTAATAAAATGGAAAGATAAAAATATGTTATGAAATGATAAAAATGAAATTTGAAATGATAAATTTTTTTTTAAATTAAAAAAAAAACAAAAAAATCTTTATATGATTTACTTTTAAAAAATAAGAATATTGGCTGTTAAAAGATTAAAAGTTAAATATGAAATCATAAAAAATTGTGATTCAACAATAATCAATAAGAAATTATATAAAAAGTTTTTATTGTATTTTAAAATATGCCAAATTAAAAAAAATTTTATTTTTTTGTAATTTTTAAAAAAAATAACTATATCTAACATTTTTTTCTGTAAAAAAAAAATTTTTTTAAATTTCTTATAAAATAAAAAATAAAAAATTGAAAATCTAAATTTAATTAAAAAGATTTTTCAATCTAGAAATAAAAAAAAATTTAAAAGAATGATTTTTTTTAAAAATTTATTTATTTCATTATCCCCAATTTGATTTGTTTAATCTTCCAAAAATTTTTGTATTAAAAATTTTGCCAATTATAATAATAATTTTTTTTTTTTAATAAAAAGAAGAAGAAGATACTTTAGAAAATATTTTTCTATTCTAAAAAAAAAAAAAAATATTTTATTTCTTTCTAAATAAAAATTTTAAAAGAAAAAATTTTTCATGATTAAAAAGAAAGTAAATAAGTCAACAATTTTTAAAAAATTCAGAAAAACTTTTTTTTTTAATTTAATAACATTTTTTTATTTTCAAAGGAGATTTTGATTTCATTAGTATTAAAATATTTTGAATAAAAAAATTTTTTTTTTTATACTTTTTCTTTAATTTTGAAATAATTTAAAATCATACAGGCATTCATTTTTAATATATATATAATTTCATAACTAAATATAATAATTCAAACATATAAAAAAAAAATAAATACATTTTACGTTTTAATTAAAACATGTGAAAAAATTCCTCAGTATCATTTGTATATTTTATATTAATTTAGTAATAGAAAAAGAAAAATTAACTTTATATTTTTCAAAAGTGAATGTTAATTTTAAAAAAAAATAATTTTATTTGAACATTTTCCTTTTATTTTTAATCTCCCAAAAAAAATTTCCATATATAAAAAAATGTTCTGAATTTTCTTTTTTAAATTGTTTTGAATATTTTTTTAAAATTTAACATTTTTTTTAATTTAAAAAAAAAAGAAATACATTTTTTCAAAAAAAAATTGGTTTTTATTTCAAAGATGTTCTTTTAAACATTATATATTTTAATTAAAAATACAAAGAATGAAAAAAAACTTTTTTTGGAAATTGAAATATTCAAAGATTTTTAATATTTTTTTTGTTGATTTCTAATACTCATATGATTTTAAAAATTTAAATAAATAAATTTATAAAATAAATTTTTTTTTTATTTCCCTTTTTTTCAAATGAATAAAAAATGAAAATAAATTTATTTAGTAAATGTTTTTTCTTACATCCTGAAAAATTTTGAAATTTTTTGCAATTTGTGTGTTTTGAAACGAGGTATATCTGGATTTTCAATTTGAAATAATTCAAGAAATATAAAAATTGGCCATTATTTATGTTAAATTCTCTCAATAAATAATGAATTCCTCCAATGTTAATCAGAAAAAAATTTTTTTATTTTAAATTCCTTAAATATATTTTTTAATTTATTTATAATTGATGCATTTATTTAAATCATTTCAGAAGCAAAATTTTTTGTATTTTTTACACCAAGATCAACTTTAATTTTGATAAAATAAATGCATTTTTCTTTTTTAAAATAAACATGTAAATTAATAATAAAATATTGTAAATTAACATTTTTTTTATTTGACAACAAAGAACAAAATAAATAATAGTTATATAATATATAAAAAATTTTTAAAATTTTGGTTCCAAATTATTAAGCTCAAATTATAATTTTTTAACACATTTTCTTTAATTTATCCATCTCTTATTTTTAGATTATTTATAAAAAATAAATTAAAAAATATAAATTTTGAATATTTTTTATTCTTTAAATTTTTTTTTGATTTTATTTTTAAATAAATTAAATAAAGAAAATTTCATTTTTTTCATAATAATTCATCAATTTATTTTAATTAAAAAATATGACATTTATTACATTTTTTTTTTAAAGATTTTTAATTCATTTTTTAAGGTAATTTATTGTATATTTTTATTTTTTTTTTTTATTTTTTTTTTGTTTATTTTTGGTTGACATTTTGTTTATAAATATATAATTATTTTAAGGAATATTTGTTTCAAATAAGATATATATATAAAGTTTTAAAATTTTTAATTTTTATTTTTTTTGTTAATTCTTAATATTTTTCTATAAATTACCCTATATATATATATAAATTTATATTTTTTTTTTATATATAAAATTTTTATTTTTCAGAATATATTTAAATACATTTTTTTTATTTTTTTTTTTATACAAATATTTATTCATGTTTTATTATTATATTTGTGGAACTTTTTGACCATTCTTGTTTATTTGGTATTTTATATATATATATTAATATTTATATATATATTTTAAATTTTAATATAAAAAAATTTCAGCATATAAAAAATAAAATAATTGAAATTTTTCTATTTTGATTTTTTTTTTTACCTAAACTATTTTGTCTTTTTTTACCTTTTTTTTCAATTTTTTTATTATTTTTGATATTTAACAAATATATTCAGAAAATAAATATATTCAAATAATTTTAAATTGATTTTTAATGAAATTAAATTTTATTTGTTTTATTAAAATTTCATGAAATTAAAATAATTCTTTTTTTAAACCGATAAGCAAATATGGTTTTCATAAAAATTTATTAGTTGAGCATAACCTGAAATTTAAAATTGTTTATTTTTTTAAAACATTTTCTCAAATTTTTAATTAAAATTTTTTCTTCCTAAAAATTTATAAATAATTTGTCCATATTCTTAAATTTATATATATTTTTTAAATATATATATATATAATATATATATATATATATATAAATATAAAATATTTTTAAAAATATTGTGATCATTTTCAGTTTTTTTAGAATTGTTTTTTTGAAATGTCATTTATAAATCAAACAATTCAAATTCTTCTGGTTTTTATTGTTTAATTTTATTTATTTATTTAATAAATTTTTAATTTAATTTTTCATTTTTACTTAGAAAATTAAAAAATGTTAAAAACATTTTTTTTTTTTTTTCAAAAAATTTTTTGTTTCCGTATTTCATATTCCAATAAAAATACATATTTTAAATATTTACATAGTTATTGATATAATTAAATATTTTTTCCAAAAAAATAAAATTTTTTTTTGGTTTTTTTGAAAAATTTTTTCATTTGAATTTTAAATTTTTTTTACAGAATGTATTATTTTGATTATTGTAAATTAAATAAAAATTAAACCAGGAAATAAAAGACAAAAATATTTCAAATATTTAATTATAATTTTAAAGATTTAATATCAAAAAATATAATTTGATTATTTTGCATATTAAAGAGTATTGTAAAAAAAAAAAATTTTTTTTCATTTCTTTGGCTTTATTTTTGGCCATGTCATTTTTTAACATTTGTTTTTCTTTCTTTTGAAAAATTCCAATTGAATTAAAATAATTAAAATACATATATATATATAAATATTTTATATTTATATATATTAAAATCATTTCATAAAATTTTTTTAATATTCAATTTTATAATCTAAAAATCTGTAAATTTTTTTATTTCAAATTTATTTTCCCCAAAATTCTTTTTTGAATTTTTCAAAAAATATTTTATTTTCAATTTTTAATTTTCTTTTTTTTATTTATTTTATTATTATTATTATTATTATTATTATTATTATTATTATTATTTTTATTTTCTTTGATTTCTGGCGTTTACACATTTCTTTCCGGGTCCCGCCCAGGGACCTAAGGTTAGAAATGGCATCATGACACTTTCCACTGACAAAAAAAAAAAAAAAAAATACATAGATAAAGCCCTTCGTAAAGTGTGGGCTGTACTTGTCAGAACAATTTTTTGTATCTCCTTGAGGCATGGACTTCCAGGAATCCCTTCAATTAGTCTACTGCAATCTTTTCCAACCAGTCCTAGGGCTCCAACTACAACAGGGATTGTTGATGTTCCCATATGCCACATTTTCGAGATTTCTATTTCAAGGTCCTTGTATTTTGACAACTTTTTGAATATCTTCAAAGATACATTGCAGTCAGCAGGGACTGCCATATCAATAAGGAGGCACCGTTTTTTTTTTGTGGTCTTTAATAACAATATCTGGGCGGTTGGCTTTGATTGTTCTGTCAGTGTGTATTGTGTAGTCCCATAGAATTGTAACAGGTCCTATCTCCGTAACCGGGTCTGGGTGGTGTTCATACCAGTTTCTTTCAGTTTCCTTCCCGTAGAAGTTGCAGATTTTCCAGTGCAGATATTGGCCCACTCTGTCATGTCGGGTTTTATATTCAGTGGGTGCCAATATCGTGCAACCTGATACAAGATGATCAATCGTTTCTGGATATTTATCACAGAATCTGCATTTTGGGCTGACACAATATTTTAGTATATGTGCTTGATAATTCCTAGTTAGCAAGCATTGGTCCTGTGCAGCAAGGATAAAACCTTCAGTTTCAGCTTTCAACCCTGCACTACGTAGCCACTGATGGGTACGGGTTTTTGTCTACGTCAGCTTGTTTGGTACGGGCAGAGTATTGGCCATGAAGCGGTTTATCTTGCCATCGTTTCTGTATCTGGTCGGTTGCATTCGTCTTTGCTGTCTTTTTTTTTTAAGTATTTTGCAGTTTCAGCCGGTGTATTGTGCTGTAGTTGCATCTCTACGCCCATTTGAAACTCCATTTTGAATTTGTTGGCTTCTTTTATTTACGGAGTAAAGACGCTTACTACTTTCATGTTCCTTTGACGCATACCATCATCCAGTCTTCTGTAGTTTCCAAATATCTTTGGAGGCCAATTGTTGTAGTTTTGTAGGACAGTTCTAGTTGAACTAATCCTCTGCCTCCTTCGGATCTGGGCACATACAGACGATCAACATCAGCTTTGGGATGATGCATGCGATAGCAAGTGAGAAGCTTTCTCGTTTTGGCGTCCATTCGCTTAATTTCAGCTATGGTCCAGTTAAGGACATTAAAGCTGTATTGCACCACAGGGACAGCCAATGTGTTTATGGCTGATATTCTGTTTTTTTTTTTAGCTCAGTATTTAGTACCAGACGTACACGCCTGTAGTACTCTTTTTTTATTTTTTTTTCTTCATTTTTTTTGGGTGTTGTATGCCATCTCCTTCGCTAATTCCTAGGTACTTATAAAATTCATCATGCTCCAGTTCCCTAATCTTTGTGACAAAAAATAAATCTATTAAGGGTTATTATTTCTGTAATTCTACCTTTCTTGAATGTTACTTTTGCACATTTATCTAATCCGAAATCCATAATTATGTCGTCACTGAAAATTATTTTACAATATTGAGACTAGGCCTTTCAACTCATTTTCGTCTTTTGGCAAAGAGTTTGAGATCATCCATGATAGATATTTGATTGAATATTTTTTTTTTTTTTTATTTAAATGCTATCTTTCATTATTCATTTTTTTTTAAACTGTTTATATTTTTTGTTTATAAAAATTTTAATATATAAAAACTCATTTCATTTTGAATAATTATTCCAAATGTCGGATATTCAATATATTTAATATTATTTTTAATTTTAAAAATCATATTTATGTTTTGTTTTTATTTTTTATTTCTTTTCAATAAGAACTTTCATTTATAATGATTTCCTTTTAGATTTTATTAAATATTATTTAAATTTTTTAAAATTTTTCCAACTTTCCAATTCTTTTTTGTTTTACATTTTTTTATATTAAATATTAGAATTTTTTTGATAAGAAATCCAATTTTTTATATTTTTTTTTTACATTATTTTTCAGATATCCTGATTTAATTTTTATTAATTTGTATTTATTTATTTTGTAAAAATTCCTTATTAAATTTCCTTCATTTCGAAATCACATCTGAAAATTCTGTGATTTTATTTTTTGATTATTATGTTTAAAATATTTCAAAAATTTTTGAATTAATAATATTTATATGCAAAAACATTTTGGCACATTTTATTTTTTTTTATTAAATTTTCAGATATTTTTTATTGATTTTTTTTGTTTTATTATTGATTTTTGACAACTTTAAATTTTAAATTATTATTTTCAATTTTTTTTCATTATCTATTATTTATTTATTTTCTAAAAATTTCCTTTTTCAAATTTTTAAATTCTTTATGTCCTTTTATTTTAAATAAAATTCATAGATTTTGAAAATAAAATTTTCTTCATTTCGTTTTATTAAAATTTAAACCAAAAATTGTTTTATTTGGATGCAAATATTTTGAAAAATTATTTTGTGTAAAATTTTTTTCTGTTTTTTTTATTTTTTTATCAAAACTTTCAATTTTTTGAATTTAAAAAAAAAAAGAAAACCACCCTATTTGAACAATAATTTGTATAATAAAAGAAATCGAAATTTTTTAATTTTTAAAAAAAATGTAAATTGGTAATTGAATATAATTATTAAAATTTTCTTGTTTTTAAAAAGTAAATTCTTTTTTTTTTTTTAATTTTTTTCTTTTTATATAAAATTATGAAACCAATTTAAAAAAAATATTTTTCATTTTTTTTTAAAAATTCAATTTTTTTAAAAAAAATATTTTTTTTTTCAAAAGAATAATTTAATTTTCATTTTTATTAAATAAGATTCTGTATATTGAATAAATTTCAATATATTTTTTATTTTTAACGATAAATAAAAAGAAATATAAATATTTAATTTTTTAAATATTCCATTTTTTTTAATAATTAAAAAATTGAAAAAATTTTCCTTATAATAGCTATATTTATATTTATATAAATAAAAAATAAAAATCTGAAAAATCTTTAAAATTTTTTTCAATTTTATTTAAATATAAATAATTTAGAATTTTTATATCATAGATGATTTAATTAAATAAAATTTTAATTTTATAGTGAAAATATAAGCTAAAATTTTTAAAAATAAAAAAAAATTGGAATTTTAAGCAAGAAGAAATTTTATTTATTTTTTTCATTTTCCATAAAAAAAAATTGTTTTTTCTTATAAAAAAAAAAATTTTATTCAATTATGAAATATTTAGGTTTAAAAAATCAGAAATCAATTATTGTTTTTTTGTTCACATTTTTTTTTATTTTATTTTTTATTTAAAATATTTATTTATATTTATATAAATGTCTGAAAATTTTCAAAATATTTTTTTTTTTTAAATTTTTTCAATTTAATAATTTTTATGGAAAATTTATTAATTTTTATTTTTTTCAAATTCAATTTTATAAAAACTTGATATTGTATTCATAAATTCATAATTCTTTTTATTTATTGTTAATTAATTTTTAAAGGTCATTTGAATAATCGAGTTAAATTTATTTTCTTTTTCTTTTTTGATTTTTAAATTAAAAGTCAAAATTTATATTGCAAAATTTTATAAAAAAATTTTAAAATTTCTTATAAATTTTCATTCTTTCATATTCTTAAAAAAATTTTTAAATGTTTTTTTTTTAAATAATTTATGAAATCCATTGTTAAAATTTTAATAAATGATCAAGGTTTTTTATATATTGATATAATATTTTATTTTTCAATTTTTTTTTCATATTGTTTTAAACATTTATTGAAAATGTTGAGATATTTGACAAACTTATTATGAATTTTAATTTTTATATTTGATTTTTTATATAATATTTTTATATTTATATTAATTTTTATATATTTTTAGATTTTAAATATAAAAATTATAAATATAAATATTGAAATATCTGATTATTTAAAATTTTTAATTTTTTATTGTGATTTTGTTTTAAACAATTTTTTATAATTTAAATATTTTATTCTGAATCCAATTCAATGTAAAGAATATATAAATATATATATATATATATATATATATTTTTCAATTTTTTATATTTGATATTTTTATTTTTTTTCATTTTTTTTCCAAATTAAAATTTGTTTTTTATTTCATTTTTTTTCATTTTTTTCGATATTTATATATTTATAATGAAAAATTATATATTTACATTTTGAATATTTATTTCATTTTTTTTTTTTGTTTTTATTTTTTTTTTTATTTTAAAATTATTTTTTTTTAAAAAATTTTCAATCATATTTATTCATTTTGGATTTTTTTTTTTTTTTTTCTTATTTTCTAATGTTTCATGTGTATTTTTCAATTTTATTATTATATTTATAATATTTTATATATATATATATATAAATATATATATATATTATTTTTTTATTATATTTAAGCTTTTTTTTTATTTGAAAATCATAAAAAAAAATTTTTACAATGGATTTTTTATTTTTTTATTTATAATATTTTAAATTTATTTTTATTTATTTTTTGATTTAAAATTTATATAATATGAAATTCATTATAAATTTTTATATTTATTTTTTTGAATTTTCTATTTTTTAAAATTTTATTTTTTTTTTTGTTTTAATCTTCATAATTTTTAATAAAAAATGGTATTTTCAAATGCTATTTATAATGTAAATATTTTTCTTTAAATATGTTTTTTTATTATAAAAATTTTTTAATATTTATTTATTTTAATATATTAATAAAATTTTTTAAAAAAACTTATAAAATTTAATTTTTTTTTTTTTTTTTATTTATTTATTTATTTTAAAAATTAAAGACATTTTTTTTAAATTCTATATTTTGTTTGAAATCTTTTATTGATTTTAAAATATTAATTTTTTTAATGAAAATTTTTTTTGAAAATAATTTTAATCCTTTTAAATATACAATTTTTTTTATAAATTTCCTTTCTTTATAAATTGTTCATTTTCTATTTTTTGATATATTATTTAAAATTTTTTAAAATATATCTATGAAAATATCAAATATATATATATATATATATATTTATTTTTTTATATTTTTATTTATTATTTTTATAAATTATTTATATATTATATATAATTATATATATTTATATAAATTATATATTTTAATATATTTTTAAAATATATATATATATATATATATATAAAAATAATATTTTATTTTTTAAATTTTTATTTATATATTTTTAAAATCAAATAAAAAATTTAAATATTTTTAAAAAATAATTTTTTTAACAATCATTTAAAATAATTTTATTCATTCTATTTTTTAATTTATTTTTAAAAAAAAAAATAATAAATGTTAAATCGAATATTAATTTGTTTTAATGTTGCTGAATAAAAAAATTAATTTAAAATAAAAAACGTATTTATTTGTTTTTTTTTTTGAAAATTTAAAATTATAATAAATATAATCAAAAGAAAAAATTATTTTTTGAAAATTAAAAAATAATTTCATTAAAGAAAATTTATATATATGTTCATAAAATTTTTAATTTATTTATATTTATATTTATATAAAAATTTATATTTTTATATATTGTTGTTCTATCTATAAATGAAAATTAATTTCAGCACAAATATATTTATAAATTCATATTAATTAAATTTTTTTTTTAAACATATTTAAATTATTTTTAAACATATTTGTTATTATTTTCATTTAACAATTTATTCCCAAAAAAAAATTTTTTTTAAGACAATTAAATTAAACAAATGCATTTCATAAATTTTATATAATAAATTTTTTTATAATTTTTGATTTCTTTTAATTTAAAATAATTCATTTTTGGACATATGTTTTTTATTTCATTTTGTAAAATTAATATATTTTTTTAATTAACTATTTATATATTAATGGATTGATTTTTTTTATTTTTTTTTTTATAAATATTTTTTATTATTTTTTAATTTCTTTTTAGATTGAAAATTAATCATTAAAAAAATATTTTATATATTATATATTTTATTATTTTTATATTTAGATTTTTTAATTAAATTTTGTTATATTTTTTTTTTAAATTCTTTGAGATGATAATTAATTTAAAAAATATTCATTTTTAATCTTCATTTTAATTTAAACAATTATGTTGAAATTTTTTTAGTTTTTTGTATTTAATATTATTTTAAATTTTATTCAAAATCCATATAAGGAAAATTTTTTATTTCCAACAATCATTTTGAAAATTTTTTTTTTACTCGTCATTAAAAAATTTTTTATATTGATATATTAAATTATTTTATAATTTAAATAAATATTATATTTATAAATTGTATATAAAAATTTTTATTTAAAAATATATTTAAATATTTTATTTTTTTATATATTTTAGTAAATTTATTAAAAATTTTTTAATTTGTTTCGATATTTCAAATTGTTGCTAATTTAATAAAAAATTAAAATGTTTTAAATAATTGAAATTTGATTTCTATTTAGTTTTTTTCTTTTATTAAACTAAATTATAATTTCCATTTATTCTAAATTATCAAATTTTTTTATTCCATTTTATTATTTAAACAATGCAATTTATAAAATAATTTATACTGATATTTTTAATTTATATAATATTATTATTTTTCATAATTTTTTATATAAAATATTTAAATAAAATAACATTGAAATCATTAAATAAATTTAATGCTAGGAAACAAAAATTAAAAAAAAGTTTTAATTCTCAAATTTTTCAAAAAATTTTTGAATATTTATTTTTTTATAAAAAGTTATTTTATATTAATTTTAAATCAAATGTTTTTTTTTTATGACTATTTTTTTTTTTTCTACCAAAACTTTAATAAAAATTTTTTTATTTATCTTCAATAAATTATTTAAAAAATAAATCTATATAAAAATATGAACATAAATATTGAATTATTTTTATATATATATATATATATATATGAAAAATCTTTTTTCACATTTTATTTTTAAAATACCAAAATATCTGAAAAATTAAAAAATAAAATATTATATTAAATTTTTTTATATTTTTTTAAATAAATCATTCTGTATTTTTTATTTAAAAAATATTAAAATTTATTTATATAAATTATATTAAAATGTAATTAATAAATTTATTTTATAAATATATTCTTTAATTATATAAAATATATATATATATATATATTATATATATATTAAATATTTTTGTAAATTTGTTGATTTATATATATTTATTTATTTTGGAAAATCAAAAATGAAAAAAATAATAAAAATTTACATTTTCTATAAAATTTTTTATTTGATATTTAATAAAAAAATTTTATAAAATTTAATTTAAATCATTGATATTTTTTATTATATTATAAAAAAAAAATATATATTTATATATATATATATATATATATATATATATATATTTATATATTTTATATATATATATATTATATAAAAAGTAATTAAAAGGACGTTTTTGTTGTAATGTGGATTTATTGAGAAAAAATATTATACTTTGTTTTACATAATTTCACGACACGTGTTTCTGGTCTGGTCTCAAACCGTCTTCAGGTGAAAGTGGAGATTTTTACATATTATTAAAAATAATTAATTTTTCTTCATGTTCAATGTAGAATATTCTCGATATGAGACATTCTGTTTGTGTGTTGGTGATCATTGAATTTTTTTCTAGAATTGTCAATGAAGAGTTCTGCGTGATAGGTCATAAAACAATTAAGGTTTGTCCAAATATTATATATTTAATCAAAAATTTATTTGTAATAGAAAAGACTGATAAATATTTCCTATAAATCCGTCATTAATAAGAACTATATAAAAATCAAAAAACGAGGCTAATTTAAAACACTAATAAACAAAGGTTTTGAAAAAATAAATTCCTATAGAACCAACTTATTGAAATAAAAGAAACGTAACGTCGAACAAACTCTAGCATATGTCTATCAACATACAACAAAAAAAAATAGAAATATTCCCAGAAATTACAAAAAATCTAGATTTATTAGAAGAATAATAAACTGAATAATATAAATAAAAAATGACCAAAATAATTTTATATAAACGCCAATTAAAACCTAAAAACACATATTAACCTCATCTAAATTTAATCAACACAAAATACAGGAGTCACAAAATGCAAAAAAAAAATGTGGAGTTTGTTGACATCATTATAGAAGGAAACTCCTACACTTTTGAAAAACCCAAAAAAAAATCTTCACAATAAATAAAAAAAACAAACTGCAACTCCAAAATGTTTTTTTATGCACTTTAAATGCACAAAATGTAAGAAGTCATATATAGGCATCAGCCAACAACTGAACAAACAGGGTCTCCCTACACAAAAAGCAATATAAAATTGACAGACAACAGAAAACTTTTTTGTATCACAACACATTTTCAAATGTAACCAGGGTAAATTTAATATCATGCCGATATATCAAACAGACAATTACTCGTATCTACAAATACAGGAAAAAAAAAACTTTATAGAACAAAAATTCAAACCTGAACTGAATAGATCAAAAATGAAAAAAAAAAAAAAAAAAAAAATATAATGAAAAAACCAAATACAATTTCGTTTTTTTATTTGGACGCAATATATATACAAACTTAGACAAATCATAGATATATATATATAAAATTTTAATACATTTATGTATGTATATGCATCTTTGTTGAAAATTATAAAAATATATGATGTGTGTGTGTGTGTGTGTTTGTGTATGTATGTATGTATGTGTGTGTATATATATGTGTACTGGTTCCATGTAGCTTATATAAATATGTGTGTATATGTGTGTGTATACTGACTACTTGTGGTGGGATAGTGTGTATGTGCGTATGTGTGTGTATTGCAGAAGTATAATTTTCAAATAAGTTTACGAATTCCTCGTAATTGAAATATACGCATATATATATATATATTATATGCTGACAGAACACATAAAATGAAACAGATCCAAGATATATAGAGGTCATATAAAAACATTAAAAAAATTAAATGCCGATAACTACTCGCTGGACAAACCTTAATTGTTTTATGACCCTTCACGCAGAACTCTTCATTGACAATTCTAGAAAGAAAATTCGGATTGCCAACACACAAAAGAATGTCTCATATCGAGAATATTCCACATTGAACATGAAGAAAATTAATTATTTTTAATAATATGTAAAAAATTCCACTTTCACCTGAAGACGGTTGCATGAGACCAGACCAGAAACACGTGTCGTGAAATTATGTAAAACAAAGTATAATATTTTTTCTCAATAAATCCACATTACAACCAAAAAACGTTTGCGGCACCCCTTTTTTTTTAATATACATACTTTTCTCTCGTTGGAACCACTACAACATATTTATTTATATATATATATATATATATATATATATATATATATATATATATATATATATATATATATATATATATATATTCAAATTAAAAGGTGCAATTATAATTTATAAATTCATGAATCATTCATACAAAAAACAAATATAGAGGTTAATGATTTAAATGGCGAGAATACATCTTCGCAAACAATATAAATAAGATACATCAACCCCGAACCTGTATATGAATGATATGATCCCTGTTTATAAATTCCAGTTGCATAAGTTTTTTTAATTTTTTTTAATTTCGTCTGTTTCTACAGACATCATCAGGTATGGAAATAGATTTTGTTCTTTTTTTAACTAATAAGAGGACAACGAAAATATAGAGATGTAATTGAAAAAATGCTATGAGAAATGTGTTATTGTTTTGAACGTGCGGTCGCAACGCTGAGTTTGAATTTAAATTTTTAAGGTTCTGCGTTTTGTATGAATATAGCAATAAGAGTTTTATTTTTTACTGGTAGATTTTCCGTCAATGTGGCATGAACTATATGGTTCAATATAATTTTTATAAATTCGTGAATCATTCATTATATAAAAACAAATATATTTTGTTTTTGTATGATTCATTTGAATTTATAATATATATATATATATATATATATATATATATATATATATGTATACATATATATATATATATATATATATATATATATATATATATATAATGTGTGTGTGTGTGGTTTCAGAGTTGAGGTATTGTAACGATTTATATTATTTACATCATTCCAACTGCTGTTCTTAACTTTATAAGCCATATCATCATATGGAATTGCCGGTTGTATGCTTCAGTCTTCTTCAGGTGAAGGACACATGGTCCAGTGGATAAACGTATTGGTTGAACTAATTCAAAAAGTTACTTGACTCAAAGACTTGTTAGTTTAGTAACTGGCCACAGCAGAGGGAACAAAACTTCGAGAGGTGAGTTACTAAAGGGAATTAACTGAAACTGCGATATTCAAAAAATGCATCGTACGTGAAATTAGAACAATCTCATCCCCATGTACTAATAAAGAATTCGTAGTCAACATGCCAATAAAGATGACTACATCTGCCCGAATGATGCAAATAGTGACAATATGTGTGTCTCTGTGTGTGTTTGAATTGTCAGTATTTCAACATGAATGAGATGTTAGTTTCAAATTTCTGAATAACAAAGAAGTATCACACAGTAATTATAATTAGTTTCTTCTCTCTTAAGACAAAAAGTTATTTCCTGCTTTTGTCTTCTGTTTTTTGTTGTTGTTTGTTGTCGTTGCTTATTTGCTTTTTTTTTTTTTTTTTTAACTGTCCTTGACTTTGAAATTCAGATAACAAGCTATGCATCAGCAAACTACTACGAGGAATCCCGAATATTTCTCAATTTTTTCCTTAAATGCTTGAACAAAAAAAACTAATCTTTCCTGTTCAGCTGATCCGGTTGCTACTAAACTATCCGATCTTTGCTTTTTTTCTATCTTGTTTTAACGCCTTTTTATCCTTCTTGTATACCATTTGAATGATTCAAATAAACATTGCCACAGGCGTGACGCACTTCCTTCTCTAAACGATTGCTTCATTCTCTGCTAATTAAATTTCTTAAATGCTTAAGACGGCTTAACGCAGGTAAGTTTGAATACAAATTTGCAATTTTCAAGAAAAAACCTCGTTCTATTTTATATCATTCCCTCACAAAAGAAATGGCTCAAGACTATTACTATAAACTGATCCTTCTTTTGCTCTATTTTAAATGAAATTTGTTATATTTATTAATATTAAGTTAATGTCTATCAAAATGTAAAGGAAATAGTGTAGAAAATTCCTTTGCTTTGAAAATAAAACAAATGTTCTTACTGCAACTTTGTTTACTAAGGACATTTGTGGAAGCAACCTCGAATCGAAACAGTGGGAGATATACTGTTGAAAAGCCTGTAAGATAAGAAGGATTATTTTCTAAATTTTTTTGTTTTTTTCTCCAGACAGCCGCACTTAATTTGTTTTCCTCTATAAGTAGCAATGATTATTATCGTTGTTTTGTCATATTGGAAACAGTTTTATTAAAATATACCTTTCAACTTATCAAGCAATTATTTCTATCAACAAACACGTCCTTCATCTATCTAAATTAGATTAGAGTTTGGATTATTAACAACAATTAGGAATTGAATGCTTGAGAGTTTAGCTCAGTACTGCTCAATTTTTAGGAATATATTGCACCAATTTTCATTTTTATAATAATAATAATAATAATAATATAGAAATTTCCAAGCACACTTACTGTAAAATTGTGTTAGACCAAAATGCAGATTCTGTGATATTGAGAAACAATTGAGCATCTTGTATCAGGTGGCGCGGTACTGGTACCCACTGAATATAAAACACGCAACGCCAGGGTAGGCCAATATATGCACTGGAAAACCTGCAATACTTACGGAAAGGAAACTGTAAGAAATTGGTATGAACACCATTCAGACCAGGTTACGGAGATAGGACCTGTAACAATTTTATATATTTTTACAATACACACAGACAGGACAATCAAAGCTAATCACCAAGACGGCAAATTATTGACATGGCAGTCCCTGTGCAATGTATCTTTGAAGATCTTCAAAAAAACTTTTATAATACAAGGACCTTGAAATAGAAATCTCAAAAATGTGCCACACGAGGACATTAACAATTGCCGTTGTTGTTGAAGCCCTCGGATTGATTGGAAAAGATTCCAAAAGACTCATTCAAATCGCATACCTTGGGGAGATAAAAAAAAATTATACTCCCAAATACAGCCCACACATTACGAATGGCTTTTTCTATGTAAAATATGTTCGATTTTGTTTTCAAAACTGCTCATTCGAAAATGTCCTGATGCCATTTCTGACCTTAGGTGTCTGGTTTGGACCTTTTTTTTATGAGTATACACGAGAAACCAAATGAAATAAAACAATTATTATAATAATACACTTAAAAAAGAGCTTGATTTAAAAAAGAAAAAAGGAAAAAGTGTTAAAAATTATATCGAAAGAAAGTTTGTCTGTCTTAAATTTATATTTTCTTAGGAAAATCAAGTGTAAATCTACAAAAATTTATAATTTTTTGTACAGATGTTGCTTGGCTTGTAATGAAAAAGAAACTGGAAGTGGTAATCGACGCATGAGGACGAACGAAACGCAGCCACGGTAAATGGCATGCAAGTGAAACGTGCGTAATATGATAGGGATATTGCTCATTTTGGAATTTTCAGTTAGTTGATTAGTTACTGAGAAGAATTAAGGAAACAGCTTAGTATATATCTAATGGAATTGTCCTGTCATTCGGTTCATTCCCCCGAAACAGGAAGTGAGTAATTTCCATAGATAGCTATCCTCATGCATTTTAAGGGTCGAATGTTCGGTAGATTCTGAATATTTTTTTTCAGAATGTGCACCTTAATTTACAGTAGTTTGTTATAAAATGTTCTACAAACTCCGCTGATACCACATTGTTGTGTCTGACATCATAACTGTGTCCATTGAATTTTTTTATTTCATTTTTTCCGTTGTGCAACCCACATAAGTTATGTTTGGTACATTGAGAGGCGTATATTAAATATGAATCAAGTACAATTTCCATCCTCTGAATAAAGTTTGGCACTCTTTCATATGCATATTGGAACTAACAACAACAACAAAAACAATTATAATAATAATTATTATTATTATTATTATTGATATTATTATTATTTGTGAATGTTATGTTTCCTGATTTGTATCCCGTATAGCCGGGTCTAAACTATGGTCTGTTGACCCTATTAGAGAATTGTCATTTAACTGATTGCACTTTTCTGAGTATATGAGAAGTTTTTTAGTTGGGCGATTTCCTAGGCAACTTGTATGCTGATGTTACCAGAGAAACTGTTAGTAAAATTGTCGATTAGTTTTCTTACGAGACCCAGAACTCATAATACTATTGGTAGAGTCTCAGTTTTCATTCCTCACACCCTGTTAATCTCTATCCTTGTATTTGGACAATTTCTCGATTAATTTTCATGGAGATGTTTGTCTCAGATGGTACTGCTATGTAAATAAGGATATACTTCCCGAATTTCTTGTCTTTTATGATTATGTCAGGTCTGTTGGCATTTATTTTCCTGTCAGTTCCCAGAGGATAGTTACCTCGTTATTTTGGTTAGCTGTGTCTGGTTGGTACTCATACCATCTCTCAGTGATTTCGATTTTGTGCTTCTTGCATCTCTTCCACTGCACATATGTCGCTACCTTGTTATGTCTATGGGTATATTCATCATTTGCTAGTTCCGCGCATGCTGGGTTAATATGGTCGACAGTTTCATCCTGCATTTCGTGTTAGTTTCATCCTTGATTATTTGACAGTGATAGGATCTGGTTGCGATGCTTTCATCCTGAACTACAAAAATTAGGCCATCTGTTTCAGCTTTCGACCCGGTGCTCATAAGCCACTGATGTGTTTTCTGTTGACCCACATCTGCTTCTTTCGTTCTTTTCAGGTAAATTTTCATGGCAAATGCCATGCAACGACTCGTCCTCCTAGTTTGTTTTTTTTTTAATTTCATTTGGCCCAGTTGTTTTGTATTCTCTTTTACTCGTTTGGCGTAGATAATATTCGCTTCGTTGAATTTTTTTTTTTTTTTTAGTAGGGTGTCAATTATTTTAAGCAGTTTCTTTAAGAGTATAACTTTGTTGATGGAGTGGATTTGGTGTTTTGCTATTTGTAAGAGAGAGTTATTAATTTTTGTGACGCATTCTTCCACTGCGATTGTTGTAGTTTTAAGAGTTAGTTCAAGTTGGATTAGACCTCGGCACCCTAAAGTACATTCATCCTATCAACATCTGATTTCGGGTGGTGCATCCTCACTTGGCTAAGCATTTTTTTCTGGTTTTGGCGCCATTTTAATGTCATTCATGTTCCATATAATAATATTGATGTTGCACGTTCTACGTGTTGATAGCTTCATTTTATTGACACTATTATTTTGCTGTCTAGTATCAAACGCAAGCCCCCATAAAGTTCTTTTCGGATCTTTTTCTTCATAACTGAATGTTGCTTCCCCTTTCCATCAATAATTCCTACGCATTTTTATGTACCATATTGATCTCATTTCTTAACCATATTGCATATATGAAGGTGTAGATCTGTAGTTTTCGTTAGTTTACGGCCTTTCAATGTGGCTTTGACACATTTGTCGATTCCGAACTCCATCTCTGAAGGTTTTGACAATAGTGAGTGGTGTAAAATGCTATCATTACTACAACAAACTCTACCCAAGATCATTTATCTATTGTTCTTATTTTGAGATTTTATTTAATGAATATAGAGGGTCTCTTTGAAGACTTTACTCAGTGTGGTTTTCATCTAGTTCTCGTTGGATAGAGTTTGTTCCAGTTGAAGACTTCAATCCAAGTTTGGTTTCTCACTGATGATTGCGGTCCTTGTTCACCCACGTGACGACTGATGCAACTTAGCAATATTTTTCATTGCGTAAGCATTATAGTTATTTCTTATTTACACATCCGTGGGAGCTGGTTCGTGGGCGCCAGAACATATCCATTATTATTATTATTATTATTATTATTATTATTATTATTATTGTGGATAATGTATTTTATCATGTCATATATATTTTAATAATATAATAATCATACAAATCAATAATATCAAAATGCGTGAAAATAGGAGAATTTAAAGGGGGCAGAAATTTTCTTAAAGTGTTAGAAAGATAACTGCAGCAACAAGAGTCAGTTAATAAAGGTTCAAGCAACTTATCTCTTGATCAAATTCATTAGACGTTATCCTGATAAGTGTTATTACACGACACTCTAGTGAGTTGCTTGAACCTTTATTTATTAACTGGCCATTTTGATAATATATATAATATTTTAGATATAGATATAGTAAACGGACTATGTTATTCAGATATACTCTAAGAATAATCTTTTGTCTAACATTTTGCTTCGGTTAATGCAATAGAGAATAAACAAAATAAGGAAATGTATACCTCTATGAAAGTTATTGTCAATTTACAGAGAAACAGTAGAGCCGAGATTTAGAAGTCATCGTTCGATAATAAAACGAGATTTGTGACATTAAGCAAACTCATCAAATAGACACTTTCGAGTAATTGCTGCTGTCTTATGGAGTAAGCTAGTGTATAAGTATGGCTTTATTATTAAACTTTGTCATCAACTTCATGTCTTCTTTAGTTTTTGCTTGCAGAAAGCATTAGGAGATAAATTTAGCATCTAATTCAGAAACTGTATCGACTTTTGATGTTGGTTCGACAGAAAATAATAACAAATAATATTTACTTTGGGTAATGTTTGTTTATCTACAACAGTGAACATCCGTAAAAATCAAACACATGAAACTAAACAATGCATTGAATAGAATATGGTGGCCTTCGCGTTTTATATGACCTTCTCTACTTTATTATGGAGATATGTTAGAAGCACGACCAGATATTAATTTCCTTACATTTCAATATTTCACGCGAAAATTTATTTATAAATTTATTTAACTATTGAAAATATATATGTAATTTAATTGATATTCTTTGAGTTGACATGGATATTTTTTTAATTTATATTAAATATTTACGTTTATACATTATATATATATATGTGTGTGTGTGTGTGTGTGTGTGCGTGTGTGTGTGTGTGTGTGAAAAGTGTATATAAATATAAATAAATATATATATGTATAATTATTTATATATTATATGCGCGGTACTTATTAGAAAGAGTTTGTCTGACGATCGCTAAAGCGTGAAACCCAAGGTCACAAACTCACATCTATCCAACCATATATATATATATATATATATATATATAGAGAGAGAGAGAGAGAGAGCGTATGGAAATATAAAAGTGGACATTGGGATCAACACCCAGCGGCGTGTGTCTGTTTCATGCTTAAACACAATCGTCAGGCATGTGTTGTGTTTTGGCTCAAATATTTATATATGTTGGCCAGTGATGCATTATGGGTAGGTCTATTGTGTTATTCTAACGGTTACTAGGTTGATAGTAATGTTTATGTTTCAAATTATTCTTGGGGTTATTGAGTAGAAATAAATGTGTATGGCTTTGTGGCTATTTTATAATGTTATTTGTTAACTTTATTAATGCTTTCTTTGTTATTGTTATTATTACGTTTGTTTGTGATTATGTGTGCATTCATAGTTTCTTAATTTGTTTATTATTCACTTAATTTATTTAATTCTTTAAGTATTTTCTTTAATTTAATATAATTATTTATTTTACTTTTTATTTATTTTGCTTATTTTTTGTTTTTACTTTTCGATTTTTGCGTAACGTAGTAAAAGTTTATTTTCGCGTCTGAATGTCCAGATGAGTTCTGATCTTTGTTTAGAATTTGGGTTGATCTGAGAAGTTAATTTTAGTTATTGGTTTCTTTTCCATACATGTTAAGAAAATATTGTATGGTTCGCTTATTGATTATGTATAAAGGATGTTTCTTGTGCGTAGTTTCTTTTTTTCCTTGTGTCATTCAGTTACTTCTTTGTATATTTTTACTCGTTGCCCACAGATTTTACAGTGGCTTGGTATATTATATTGTTCCGTAAGCAATTGTCGTTTAAGGGGTATTTGTCATTTGCTCTGAAGTTACACGTAGATATTACTCATTCCACTGAAATTGCACAGAGAACATAACAAAAATAATGATAAAAAAAGATCGTTGACTGGCAACCCTGACGGTCCGCTTAGCTGAAACTTTGGTAGGTTTGTCTAGCTCTCTTGGTTTAACTATATATATATATATATATATATATATATATATATATATATATATATAGCGCGACCCATACCCATATCTTACTTTGACTTAACACTGTTCTGAGATCACATACGGTACGGTGCCACTGCCTGGATATTAACTAAAACCCTAGAGTTTAAGCTTGATGCAAGCTACTCTAACAGGTATACAAAACATATCTTGGAGACAACATCCAACTAAAGCAGAATTCTATAGACTTATCCTTTATATTTCTACAATATTGCGAGAAGGCAGAATGAGCTTTACAGGACACAGTTGGTGAGCAGATCAAGAACCTGCGAGTCTTCTACTGCTCCGTACACCTAGCTTTGAAGCAAGACAGGTTGGTAATGCTACAATCACATACACTGGCCCTTACAATCTTGATGCGAGACCGTGATGGTTGACGCAATAGTCTCATAAATGTCCGAGCTACCTCTACCGAATAAATAATTAATAATTAATATTCTTTTCCTCACTAAAACAAAACAGCGTCTTTATTATATCTTTTCAGTCTTTCTTCAAGATCCAAAGAAAATAGTCCATTATTGATAAAGCATTGGCAGGGCTAATAAAGAAACAAGAAGAATTATGATAGGATTATCCTTGAATGTGATGATTCAAATGAAAATGAGGAAAAGAAGGCGTGGGGTGATTTTATAACTACCGTCTCCCAAGTGCGGAGTGCATGCATATCCGACTTGAAAATTATCATTCGAAGGGCTCGAACACCGACCACTGGCGCTCGTGAGTAAGATGCGCCTGTCTAAAGCAGGATACATGCAAGGAAGTTTCAGGTTTCACGCGATCAAATGACCCCACACTCTCGACATGTATCGTCTTTTAATTAGAATTTCGTGAACCTTTTTTTTAGCTCTAATCAGACCATTTGTTTCCTCGCTTCAGCTCTCCAACATTCAACAACAAATTTCATTCATTTATTTCATTCTTTTTCTTCTTCCTTTTTTCTACTTCGCCTTCTTCATTAAATTTATTCCCTTTCTCATTTATTCTTCCGTTATTCTTTTTTTAATTTATTTTCTATTTTTTCAGTCTCCTTTACTTTTATTTCTTCTTAATTTACGTGTTTTCGTCATTTTGTTTTTTTTTATAATATATTTTATTTGACTTCTTCACTTTTAGCATTTTCTTCTCCTTTAGCTGAATGTCTCCTCTTTATTCTTCTTTTCCTTTTTCTTTCATTTATATTCTCCCTCTTTTCAATTCATTTTTTCCTTGTTATTTTCTCAATTTCTCGCGATGATTTTATCTTCCTTCGAGTTTCATGTCACTGAATCCCTGTTTGCACGTGTCTACGCTTACATATTTAATTTCATAAACATATGCAGATGTGTTCAATCTTCAGCGCTTGTCTTTCTACGTGTGTAGATGAAGGAAATAATACATTGTCAAATGAATTCGCGTGTGTGCAAGTTTTGTCTGTTTTGCAAATGTATGTGTTCGTAAACATCAGTTCTTAGTTTTCTGATTTTGCTTTCTTTCGGAAGGCAATAGGTTTTTTTTATCGTCCTTTATTACAATTAATTACTTTATAAATTACTATCATTAAAGGAGTTGGGTAATAGACGATTAATTATTGATTGCACCTTCATTTCTATTCTTGGCGAAATTCAAAAGGCAATGCAAAGTCCGTGTCCTTCGGAAAGTTACACTCAGTTCTGGGATAGTCCTTTGCCTCTCCGCATAATTGTTTTTTTTATTATCGAAAATCGACATTTGCTCAAGCAAACAATATTTCTTGGTTTTTACGAGATCCAAGCTTGCAGCCGACCACAGCCTTTTTTGGTGCGTGCATTAGCTCGTAAAATGAATAATTGTGAGGTTGAATCTAGGTGGAAATACTTTAAAACTAGTGTAGAGCTATCATTATCCTGATAATCGAATAGTTTCCTTTCTAAATACATGTCAATAATCTATTAAATACTTTGAAATTACGTGAGTATAGAAAAAACATACATTTTTTTCATTAATTTATTATCCTGTCACTTAAAGGTATGGAATGTTTGATATAAACTAAGATTTGATTAAATGTAATTTCAGATTAATGATATGGATTATACATATACATACTGTCTGTATTTGTAGACTAAATGAATGAATTGGTACAGCACTCGCTTCGATTCCTATTGGATGGTCCATGTCTGTAGAATCGATTAATGATTACTGTTGTATTATATATATTAAGTTTTTAGATTAGCGTACCATTAGTGCCGTAGTCGCTTTGATGCTAATTGGGTCGTCTGTTTTCATAGATTAAATTAATGATTAATACATTAAGTGCTTATGTTAGCGTAACATTAGATTTGTAGTCATTTCTATTCTCATTATTCGTCCGTATTTGAATACATTATGATTTATTTTATATATTACATAAAGACATTCGATAAAGTATGACAGATCCTGTTTAATTAACTTGTCCAACGACATGCATTTAAATGAATTAAACAGAATTTATTATCCCAGGATGTACGTTTAATAACATACGTGATGCAGATGACAATATGCTGATGGCAAATTCAAAGGCAATGTTTAGACTAGTTTGCCAATAGATGCAAAAAGAAATTACTAACCATTAACTGTGTGCGGTCAGTCCCACTGGATTTTAGGCGGAAAAATAAAATCCGAGTATCATGTCTATAAATACAACAACAAATAATAAACAAAACGAGGAAATTAACTTTGCAGAAAAAGAATACCAAGATAAATAAATGTAACAATAACATTTATACAGTGGTACATATATTTACATGTTGAAAATTAATGTTTTTTGTTTCGGCCATGAAAAGACTAATATTTCGAGTGTTCAAATTATTTGTCGCAAGTGAGTCTACAAACTTTTGACATGTTTTTTTTTTTGTTTTTTTAAAACTGAGTTTGAAAAATTTCAAGGAATTTTTGTTGAAAGTGAGTCTGAAAAGTTCGAAACTATATGTACACCAATACGAGTGTGTATGACGCACACGCTGATGAAACGTGTGTGATTGTTGACTGATTCCGTGCGATAGCAGTAATTTCAAAATACGGTGAACAGAGAGAGAGGATACGAGACTTACTTTCGTCGCATGTAGAAAAATCATTGCTGATATAGGCATTGTCATGGTATGTGTCATTGTTGTTAATCGAGGCTGGTCTGGTTTGCTGACTGTTTTTCGTAGATCGGTCGCTGACTGTTCTGTTTCAGATCTCGGTATTTACGCGAGGTCCCCACAAGGCGAGTGTTTAACGTGGAGCTTTCCGAGCGCATACGCTCGTACAAAAGTTTCCTTTTGACTCCACCTACACGGGGTCGGGTTGCTGTCTACTTTTCCCCAGACGAAACTCTACCCGTAGGCATAGCTTCGTCAGAGTTCCTCAGAGTCAGACTTGCTGAGCTATAATATATTCCAGGTCATTTGGATTTCAACTGCGCGTACGTCGTAGAGAGCAGAGTACGTGATTCGTCTTATTTACTTAATTTTGCAGCCATTTTTGTAAAGGATTGTAAAAAATTTTCGTATCTACTGAATTTAGTAAAATTTATTTGTAGATGTCGCTTACTTGGGCTTCATTTATTGGCCATAAAGTATAGGAGTTTATAGCCTATAACTATAATAGAATACATGATTATCGGAATAATGGAAAAGCCAGCTTTGAAGGTTTCATGTATGACAGGCACAAATAATTCAGGCAATCTTCTCTCATTAGATTTTTCCGATACGTCTAATTATCGCATTTTTTGCAGCGTTTCTAAGGGCTTTTCTTCTGGCATGTAGTCAAGTAGATCAACTACTTTTGTTGAGATATCTGCCGGAGGTTTTTCTAATAAGCAGGCATATCGCGCGCCTTGCGATGTGCTTCGCGCTAAAATTGTATTTAATTGCGCAAACCAGGTTTACGCGTTCGTTGGATTGTACGTTTACCGTTAATACGGTCCGCGTAGGTTGGGTGACGTAGTTTGTATCCATTTTCTAAGTGTCTCGGCGTTGTGGATATTTTTCTTATATTGTGTTGGTTTGAGGAGAAATATTTCTAGGAAGAACTGTTCTAGGAACTTTGGAAGGTCACAATTTTGTTTTTTTTTTTGTAGATGATTGGATTTGCATGTTCACACTGAAAAATATTTTATAACAACAGGTAGGCAATAATTTTCAGATTTTCTTCGACGGTGGTCACCATCTTTGTCACAATTTCTTATACGACGCGAAGATATGATCATCAAAGAAAAAGAAGAAGACCAAGCTAAATATGAGAGTAACATGCAGTTAGATGCATGTAGTTACGTATTAAAAATCAACGTTCTTTTTATGGCCATAAAGAGACCAATACTTTGATTGCTAGAAAAGATTTGTCGCAAGAGACTCTGCAAAATTTCGAATTGTTTTGTTACAAGTGAGGAAATCACGTGGTATATTACACCAAAATGTGTGCGTGCGTGGGAAGCACACGCTAATGAAACGGGTGCGTGACTGATGACTGACTGCGTGCGATATCAGTAATTTTAAAACAAAATGAATTCACCCACCTAATGGCGGGAAAACGCGTTGTCTATAAAATGATTTTTCACTTTATCTCACTACTCAATGACAACTCGATTTTCGTATTTTGGAGTTTTTCGGGCTTTGTAAGCTACATTGTGGAATCATTAAGAATATGCAATCATTAACATCACGTAGTTATGGTACAGTTACTTATTAATTTGTTTCCTCTTTTGAAGTTTTTTTTTTTTTATAATTCCACACTTATATGCAAATATAGCGAAGATTATATTTTCTTTCTTAGCCACAGCCCAGGGAGCTTAGAGATTATTCATTTAAAAGTTTCTAAGAGATTTTAAATGATTTAAGAGATTTTAGGGATTATTCATTTTTACACATAATTTTAATTTCCGTATTCATTAACACTTTCAGGTGTTTGAATGTAGACTTTATTTATTTTCTTCTTGTCTCCCCACACACACGCACACGTTCACACTCTTGTTTACTCATAAGATAAAACGTAATAATAATAAACCTTAACCGAAGTAACACTTCAGTCATTTTTAATGAATCGCGAATAGACACATACGGACACACAGGTTAATAGATAGATAGATAGATAGATAGATAGATAGATAGATAGATAGATAGATAAAGCTGAAATCAAATATAGATCAAATATGGATCGGAATCTGACAGAATGATAAAAAGCAAATAGGAAAAGCTTATCAATCTAACATGTTTATAACATTTAACACATTTATTAAAGATTCATTAGATAATGAGACATAGCAAAAAAGAAGAATTTCTGGTATTTTCACTTTTGCGTTATTTGATTTTCTTTGATTAATCAGGTTTCACGTGTATTTCGACTTTTAAAAACCAATGTTGGTATAATTTCTGGAGTTCCGAATTCGCATCCATTCAAAGTTTCAAGAAATTAACGGATTCAAAGCTCACCTGAAAAAAAAGATAAATATTGCTTTATGTGTGTATGTGTATAATAATTCTAGTTTGTCTATGTGGGATTCAGATGATAATGTATATTCGTAAGCGTGTGTCTGTGTATGCATGTGTGTGTGCCATTATGTTTGATGGGTTTTTGCATGCTGATTTGTGAACGTTTTTAGATAAAAGTAAGTTACGTTGTTTAAGAATGGATTTAATAAATGTTGGTGATGTAATATTATGTTTTTGACTTGTGTTCAGAGTATGTCATAGTGTTATTAGTAGGCTTTCCAAGTACTTTCTTCGTAAAGAATGTCTTTTCTAAGTTAGGGTGGCGTTAGTAAAATCAAAGTTATGGTCAGTTTTGTTTCTGCGTATTACGAGAAAGAGTGGATTTTTAAACGTAAATCTCTCTTATGTTCATAGATGCAGGCTTTTTGATCTCGTGATGTCCCTGACAGATCTATCTATCTATCTATCTATCTATCTATATATAGATAGATAGATAGATAGATAGATAGATATATATATATATATATATATATATATATAGAGAGAGAGAGAGAGAAAGAGAGTTAGAGAGAAAGTTAGAGAGAGAGAGAGAAAAGAGAGAGAGAGAGAAAGAGAGAGTTAGAGAGAGTTAGAGAGAGAGTTAGAGAGAGAGATAGTTAGAGAGAGATAGAGAGAGAGAGAGATAGTTAGAGAGAGATAGAGAGAGAGAGATAGAGTTAGATAGTTAGATATCACAGATTTTGAAATGGAGAAAAGTCCGACAAGTATTTTAAGACATTTTATGTTTATATTATTCTTTTAATATTTATAAATATATTCTGTAAATAACAGTATTAAACATTATCCAGGCCGGAAATGTTGTTTGGCATATTCATTATAAGCAGAGCATTGATTATTTTTATCTCTAAAAACAAATACCCGCTCGGCCCGGTGGCTAGGATCAAAGTGTAGTATCTGTGATTTGTGAGCTGCCGAGCCACATTGTTGAACTCTCTGCTTGCAGAGAGGAACCCAGACGAAGGCTCCGCCGAAGGGTGGGGTTTTCGTTCAAAAAAGGTTGACGGAACTAGCCCGCTTGGTCGGGTTTAGATGGGTTTTATTTTTTATATTATTCGGACATACCCACATTAAAAAGGCCTTGTGCCACATTCAATTCCTGTGGGTGAATTGATAAATACCATCTATAAAAAAGAATTATAATGGCTAGGATCAAACAAAAATATCTGTGCTTTGTGAGCTGCCGAGCCGGGTTCTGTCGAACTCTCTGCTTGCAGAGAGGAACCCGGACGAAGCTCCGCCGAAGGGTGGGGTTTCGTTCGGGGAGGTTGACGGAACAAATTGCTTTTCGGGTTTAGATGGGTTTTATTTTTGGCTGGGCCTACGGGCTCGGACATACCCACATTAAAAAGGCCTTGTGCCACATTCAATTCCTGTGGGTGAATTGATAAATACCATCTCTAAAAAGAATACCCGCTCGGCCCGGTGGCTAGGATCAAAGTGTAGTATCTGTGCTTTGTGAGCTGCCGAGCCGGGTGTCTGTCGAACTCTCTGCTTGCAGAGGAACCCGGAAATTTCCGCCGAAGGGTGGGGTTTCGTTCGGGGAGGTTGACGGAACTAATTCGCTTGGTTCGGGTTTAGATTTTTTGCAATATACAATTTTTTGGCTGGGCCTACAAGCTCGGACATACCCACATTAAAAAGGCCTTGTGCCACATTCAATTCCTGTGGGTGAATTGATAAATACCATCTATAAAAAAAATACCCGCTCGGCCCGGTGGCTAGGATCAAAAGTGTAGTATCTGTGCTTTTAAAGCTGCCGAGCCGGGTGTCTGTCGAACTCTCTGCTTGCAGAGAGGAACCTGGAGGCTCCGCCGAAGGGTGAGGGTTTCGTTCAAAAGGAACTATAATTTACTTGGACGGGTTTAGATGGGTTTTATTTTTGGCTGGGCCTGACGAATCGGACATACCCACATTAAAAAGGCCTTGTGCCACATTCAATTCCTGTGGGTGAATTGATAAATACCATCTATAAAAAATATATTTAAAAATAAAGGCTAGGATCAAAGTGTAGTATCTGTGCTTTAAGCTGCCGAGCCGGGTTATGTCAGAACTCTCTGCTTGCAGAGACAAACCCGGACGAGTTCCGCCGAAGGGTGGGGTTTCGTTCGGGGAGGTTGACGGAACCAGCCCAAAATTTTTTTGGGTTTTATTTTTTGGCTGAGCCTACGGGCTCTCATACCCACATTAAAAAGGCCTTGTGCCACATTCAATTCCTGTGGGTGAATTGATAAATACCATCTATAAAAAAATGTTTAAACATAAAAATGTCTTTTAAAATCCATCTATCTATCTATCTATTTTATCTGTCTGATATATATATATATATATTTATAAATATATATATTTTATATATATATAAAGAGAGAATTTTTTCAGAATGGTTATAATAACAAATTCGAAGCTAGGTTTTTTTTTTTTGCTGGAATCTCTATGAGAATGGGGTGTCAAAATAGTGGTTGATCACACAACTCATGAAGATGATCGTAATGATAAATTTTTCTTATTATTTTTTCAGAAAATTTTATGAAAAAAAACACTGCTGATTTATGCAAAACTGCAAAAGCTTCTAATCTGGATTTGAAGGGTTTCTTTTTTATATTCAATTTCTTTATATTAATAAAATTTAACATAAATTCTGATCTTAAAAAGATCTTTGGCGAATAAAAAAGAATCATTGTTTAATGTAAAGTAGAATGAAGAGAAAATATTTTTGATGGAAACGTTATTTGTTCGAAAACAAACAAATCTAGAAAAAAAAACATATTTATCTTTGCAAGCAAGAAATCTCCTTTATTACCGATTCTAGATGCGGACGATCAATATTTCTATATAAAGGAATCATTATTAAAATGCAAATATAGTGGAAATTGAATGTCGAGAATATTAGACTGAAGCTAGTGTCAGTGGTGTCAGGTTTGTTTTTTAGATATGAACAAGGTTTTATGTTAAACAGGTATTAAGCAGTTAAATATTATTTATTTTGCTCAAATTTAAAGGCATGCTTTTATTAATTTATTTATGCTTTACGGCTTATCAACATTTTTGAAATTATTTTGAATCCGAAACATATTTTTAGATTGTAAGATTTTGGGGGAAATAATAATAATAATAATAATAATAATAATAATAATAATAATTTTCCGATACAAGTCTTAATATTAAACCCCTAGCTTGGAGGAGAAGAGGTGGATTCACACCTTTTTCAATGCACGTAAATGAATATAATAAACGAGAATTGGAAATAGACTTTCTGACTTCTACTTCCAAGCCATTACTATTATACAACAGCACATTCAAAGTTACAACACGTGATATTCCAAAATGGCTATCTTACGAAAAGCGTTGTTCCAACGTGTATGGTCGTAATGCACATCAAATAAGAAATTCGTCAAGAATGTTTTCACATTTTTTGAAGCGGCATATTTTGTATCAAATTGATAGGCATATATTAAGTATAAAGTGTATAAATTTTTTTTTATTCAGACATGAAGAATTTCTCATTTCATGCCTTTATATATTGCACTAACTACACCTCAAATCTTACAGCACCTGATATTCCGGAACGGTCACCCATCTAGACACTGACCAGTTTAAACATTGTTTCACTTCGGTGATTGGACGATAACCGGTGTTTCAACGTGATATCGCCGTAAGACTATTTTATACACAGATACAAGAGATTCAGTTATAGGAACAGTTTCCTTAGACATTTTAATGTAATAACTATTCGGTCATTTCCGCGTATACGCATTTTTTGGGCGGCTACGTAAACCCTGTTCAAGTTACTTGCTCAGGGATATGTTTCTTTGAAATCTACAGAAGCAACCTCTTATTTAAACTTCAACTATGCTGATCAAAAGTTAATAAAAGTTTATGGGGGGAAATTGAAACCAATATTCTGTTGTAATGGAATGTCGCGCACTCCCTATCGTGTAATGGACTGAAAAATATCAGTAGGTATATATGTTAGAAAGGGGATTTAACTGAAAAGATTCCTTCGGCAATTAGTTGGAGATTCGTCTCCAGCTGTGTTTTCACTGTCAATTTTCTCTGCCTTTTTTACAG
>CAHIKZ030002429.1:182500-187500 GCA_903632075.3 Acanthosepion pharaonis | reverse complement strand
AATCGTGGAGTAAGAAAGAAAACAACGAAGACTCAAAGAGAATGTCTCAAAGGAAAAAAAAGAATACAAAGAATAGAAAGAACAAACTATTAATTGTAAGAAGACAAAATATTTGATCTTTAGCGAGAAGAGCAGCACAAAATAACACAGAGTTAGAGAAGTCATAATCAAGCAAGTTCAGAAGTTTAACTATCTGGGTAGTGTATTAACAGACGGTAGAAAGTGTGATACATAAATCCGAAGATCGATAGCAGGAGCGAATGAAATCTTTCCGAAACCAAGCAAAGCCTAAATCTTCAGGATATTTCCATTGAAAAAATATAAAGAGTACTGAACTCCTATTTCTTATACATCTTTATAAACAAACAAACACTAGAAATTTCTCACATGTGAAGGAGAAACTTGAAGCGATAAGATGTGATTTCACAGAGGGATGATGAGAATGCCATGGACTGATCAGGTGACCGACGAGAAAGCTCTAAAGAATATGGGAACTGAAAGAACACACATACTCAAACAACAAGTAGCTTAGATGATGAGTTTTTGTGAGTGGACAAAGAGGCGTGGTAATAGATATTCCCATATAGAAACGTTCGACCATAAAGGATGAAATTCTTAAAATATTTCTCTTGAAAGAATTTTTTCAAGAAAATACTTTTTTTTATTGTTCCTTCCAGTATTTTCCAGTAACGAAGATGGCTTCTTTCCTAAACTTTTGATCAAAGTACTATGGAACATCAACATATGTCAATATTTTCTGAACGAGTTATATGTGCTATCCAAGTAGTTGTGAAAATACTTAATGTTATTTGGTACATCTCTTTGCATACGATTCTGTAGCGCCAATCCTCAAGGTTCGAATAAGCATGGTCTTCGCCAATACATACAAGCTTCATTTGGTCGAAGTTATTTTTAACTATAGATCTGAGCGAGCGGTTGTAGACAGTTGACAGTGGGTTATTTCTGAATGGGTTTAGCGTCATTCATGACATTCATTGGCTAGTTAAAAATATGACACGTGTTTTTAGATTAATATTGTAATTTAATGTTTTAATTTACTTATGTTGGGCAAATAATACCCTTAGAACAGCTTAGTATATGCACATTTTCCTTCTCGTCTATACTATTCGTCGATTAGTTTGGAATATGCTAAGTAATTCTTCAAGGATAAGTACGCATCTCTTCATATCTGTGCATTTAATGATGCCTCTACTGTTCTTCTCGTATATAACCTGTCCCTTCAGGATAGAGGTGATCATGGCTCTCCACAACTACCTATCATTTTTAGATCTATGTAATATTTGTTCCACTATCCATTTTCCCAATCTCCTTAAGTAGGTTCCTTGCCGTTTCCTTCTCCCAAACTGTTACCTTCAATATATTCTATGAATGCCAAATTCTGCAAGACTTCTTTTCCCATTATGGTACCGGGGATACCCGGCATTGCTCGGAAGATCTCTGAATAATAGTTTATTATTGACAATTTCTTTATATTTTTCTTCTATCTTATGGAACATGGTTATCCAATCTTTAGAAAATAATCTTCATTGTTTTTTTGGTTGTTCCAATATAACTAAATTTAGGAAAATACCACACTGCCAATACCACGCTCGGGGTGGAGTCTGATCATCCCCATATTTTTATTAAAAAAGACACTTAATTTAAATAGAATATAGTTAAATTCGTAAAATAAATATTCAACACGACTGATGTAACTCAAGTCTCTCACAAGTAATTTTTAACTATTTTTCTTTTCATATACAAATATAACTTGAAATGTAAACATAATCGATTTTCAAAACTAAATTCTCAGTGTATTCTTCTTCTACTCTCTTTCAAAATAGTAATTAAATTCACTTACGGATAAATGTTTGCTTCTTAAATGTGATGTTTAAAAGTAAAACTTTATTTACTTAAAAATAATCTAAATTCCCCTCCAATATAAATAGTAAATAATTATTTTTCGAAGACGTAAGGCTCGCTGTAGTTTTTGCTTTAAAAATGATTAAATTAAATACGTTTAAATATGCCTTAATTTAAGATTATTTACACAAACACACACACACACACACACACACACACACACACACACACACACACGAATATTGGAATAAATGAATAATAAACTTTTTAAAAATAATTGTATTTAATGTTCTTCTTCTAAATTTACTTTGTTGTTTTAATATTTTAATTTTTACGTTGTTATTCTCTATAGATTTGAAAATAAATTCGAAAGAATAGAAATTTAAAAATATATATACATGTATAGCGTTTCGAAAGCATCAGCAGATTTAAAAAGTAAAAACGAACGGTAAAATTAATAATCGAGAATAGGAATTGTTAACTTTCATTTTTACATTCTAATTCTGAGAATTTGGAATGCATTCTAATTCATTTCAATTTTAAAATATCTTCATAAATACAAATCATACGATGAGAAAAAAGCTGGCTGGGTGATACTGAGTCTGTTTATATATTTACTTTATTGTAATTATTGTAGTTTTTTAGTTATAGCTGGACACACACACGCACACACACACACACACACACATGAACACATACAGAGACAACTGCCTTTTATATATGTACAGATGTCCCCAAAATTTTAAATGATTCTTCCGAATTCTAAGTACAACTGCCGCTTTTTTGTTGTTGTTTGGTTCCATTCTCCTTGACCTTTCCCATTTCCCATCCCTGGTTTGTTCACCATCCTTTTGTAGAACCACATTCCAGTTACCTCATTTCTAATCTTTTTCTGTGAGTAAATTGTCTCACATTTACTGCCATATAGCAGGATTGTTATTCTGTCACAATTCAACAGTCTTTGTCTTAGATTCTAACGTGATATTTCTGTTTCCTAATAATTAGTTCAGCTTCGTAAGGCCTGTTTCGAATTTTCATATATACCGTCAGATTTCTCTATCACATTTTCTTTGGTCTTTTAAACACTGTCCAGATAGTTAAATATCTTTACTCTCTTGATTTTGACATCAACAATTCGTAGCTTGCACTGTTTAATACTCATGCATTTATCGTCTTACAGTTGGTGGTTAGTGTTACTTCTTGCTGTTTTCTTTCTGTTTTTATCACCAACACGATGACAGTTTTTACATCAAGATAGGCTGTTACGCTAAGGGGTAGTTTATACGGATAGGACAAGATAATGGTGAACTAGAAGTGAACAGGTTTAGATTGTAGCAATCGGGGAAACATCTTCTTGGGTGTAGGTTCCTCAGGGCAGTGGTTCTTGGGAAGAAACTGTTCGAGGGGGACTTCTCCCCGATGGAATACGGAGAGAATATAGGTCGTTTGCTATAGTGTTTAGGGCTTGGCGGGTCTTAGTCGTGAAGGTTAGACCTTGTGGAGCCACGGAGTGATGCCATCTGCATATCCTATGTTAAGTGTTTGCCTACTCGTCATAATTTCAGGTTAAGCTTTTTGATCTTTTCAGTATAAAAATGCATGCTTGTCTTCCTCCTATTTATTTTATGTGTTTGAGTGTGTTTTTGTGTGTGTGCGTTTGTGTGTGTGTGTGTGCATACTCTCAATTCATTTACTATACGTATGAAGGCATTTTGTTCCCATCAGTATTCTGAACCTACATATTAATTGAAAGTTTTGATCGCTTTTCTTATTTTCTTCAGGGCAATCTTTACTGGCAAAGTTTCAAAGTGGAACACATAATCTGACTCCATGAAAAAAAAATATTGCTTTCAAAGTGGAAATTTATATTTCTTGCAGCATTAGCTTCATTATATCCCAGTTCGATATCAAGCAAGCATAAAATTTGAAAATCACGAAGTATCTTCTGATCTATTAACAGATAATATATTTAAAATATGGATTAAAGAGATGTACTTCTTTTCAAAATATTAACAGTTAACATTAACAGTCTCTTATACAAACTAATCTCTATCTATAAAAGGCAGGATGTGTTTGTGTGAGTGTGTGACGAATGCACGGCCGCAATTTTCGACGGATTTGCGCCAAAATTTACATGCATATGCTCCAAGTTAGTGGGAAGGCCAACACCGACTTTGCATTTCCCAACTCTCATCGATAGTGGAAATAATCGATTTTTTCATGCTTCTACGGCAGTTTTCATGTAATTTGCGGCCATTTTCTACTGGCCAGAGTGAGAGACAATAGCTGGCTGCCACGAATAGACAGGAAGATTCTATTGGCCAGCGTGAGAGCCAACAGCTGACTGACACGAATGTTAACTAGCATGCTAGCATGCAAAAAAAATCGATAGCTGCATTCGTTACAAGTGGGAAAAATTTAAATCTGCATGACGCTTTACTTCAATTGGCTCATTCGCTTGCTTAAACTCAACGTTGATTCTGATTCCGCAGAACTGGGTTGGGTGTGAAAAAGTATTTGTTGGTAACATTCTTCTTTTCATTCGGTTTTTCCAGTTACGAGTCCTTTTATAAAGCTGATCGTTTTGTGTTCATTTTGTTTAGTTCTTTTTTTCGTAACAGATTTAATGTTTAGTATAGAGCTTCGAAAAAATTCGCAGTGTGAGATAGCCAAGAAGTAAGGCATGTAGCAACATTAGCACGGCAAAGGGCACTCCTTTAAAGGCAAGAAAGGGCAAAAATATTTTAAGTCAAGTGATAAATTCAAGATAACTTCATTTGGAAACCTCTTTTTAAATGATGTCAAGTAATGAATTAATTATTTCAAGTCAAGGGTTGATTTCATTGTGAATTCGGACCAAAGGATATTATTTGAACTATGGAAATAATATGAAAAATTATTCCATGGAATTAATTATTAATTAGTAGATCACAAATCCTTATCTACGTTGGCGATCATACAATTTTGGCTGTTGCATTCGCCTACCTTCCTTATGAAAATACATGGCAGCTCCTTTGAACAAGAGTAGAGGTTTATCCCTTGGTTCCTGTTAAGAACTGGGTTTCCAGTTGCTTCTAAAGTCATGTTATGCACTTTCAGTAGCCCATTGCGTCTTAGTGGCCTTATCGCCTTGTTTA